>JAQZBX010041938.1:0-22171 GCA_029593785.1 Cabassous unicinctus | reverse complement strand
ATTAAAAACTCACGGTTCTGGTTCTGTCGTCGCGATTTCTCTCTTTTGTCCCTCTCTCCTCTCGGTGGTGTGCAGTCTTCCCCTGCTGTCCTAAACCCTAGAAGATCTATTTTGGGTCTGTTTCAGCCTGTTCTCTACCTATTTTTCTGGAGAAGAGATTCCTGTGTGTTACTAGTCAGCCATCTTCCCGGAAGTCTCTAAAACTTTTTTTTTAATCGAATAATATGTTACACAATATACTTGATTCATAGTAACGCAGTCATATAGTATTTGTCTTTTTGTGTCTGGCTTGCTTTGCTCAACATAATGTCCTCCAGGTTCATCCATGTTGTCATATGCTTTATGACTTCATTTCTTCTTACAGCTGCATAATATTCCATTGTGTGAATAGTCCACAGTTTGTTTATCCATTCGTCTATTGATGAACACCTGGGTTGCTTCCAACTTTTGGCAATGGTGAATAATATTGCTATGAAGATTGGTGTGCAGATGTCTGTTCGTGTCACTGCTCTCAGTTCTTCTGGGTATATACCCAGTAGTGGTATTACAGGGTCACGTGGCAAGTCTATATTCAACTTCTTTAGGAACTGCCAAACAGTCCTCCACAGTGGCTGTATCATTCTGCATTCCCACCAACAGTGAATAAGTGTTCCTATCACTCCACATCCTCTTCAACACTTGTAGTTCTCTGTCTTTTTAATACTGGCCATTCTGATAGGTGTGAAATGATATCTCATTGTAACTTTGATTTGCATTTCCCTAATCATGAGCGATGTTGAGCATTTCTTCATGTGTTTTTTTGCCATTTGTATTTCTTCTTTGGAGAAATGTCTATTCAAGTCTTTTGCCCATTTTTTAATTGGGTCGTTTGTCTTTTTGTTGTTGAGTTGTAACATCTCTTTATATATCCTGGATATTAAACCCTTATCAGATCTGTGATTTCCAAATATTTTTTTCCCATGGAGTTGGCTGCCTTTTCACCCTTTTGACAAAGTCCTGTGAGGTGCCAAAGTGTTTAATTTTGAGTAGGTCCCATTTATCTATTTTTTCTTTTGTTGCACGTGCTTTGGGTGTAAGGTCCAAGAAATCACCATCTACTACAAGGTCTTGAAGATGTTTCCCTACATTTTGTTCTAGTAGTTTTATGGTCCTGGCTTTTATATTTAGATCTTTGATCCATTTTGAGTTGATTCGTGTATAGGGGGTGAGATAGGGGTCCTCTTTCATTCTTTTGGTTATAGATATCCAGTTCTCCCAACACCATTTGTTGAAGAGACTTTTTTTTCCTGTTAGCGTGGACTTAGTAGGTTTGTCAAAAACCAGTTGGAAAAAAAAAAACAAAAAACAAAAAACCAGTTGACTGTATACGTGATGGTTTATTTCTGGGGTCTCAATTCTATTCCGCTGATTGATGGGTCTGTCTTTATGCCAGTACCATGCTGTTTTGATCACTGTAGCTTTGTAATATGTTTCAAGGACAGGCAGTGAAATTCCTTCCACATTGCTCTTCTTTTTTAGAATGCTTTTGGCTATTCGGGTGCACTTACCTTCTAGATGAATTTGGTAATTGCCTTCTTTAATTATGTAAAGTAAGCTGTTGGGATTTTGATTGGTATTGCATTGAATGTATAAATCAGTTTGGAAGAACCCCTGCTTTAGATCAAAGTAATTAGATAGATGTTGGGGCAGAAAGCGAAGCAGCTATTTCTCTGCATTTACTAAGTTTGGGCATGAGTAGTGTTGCGTCAGGACTCTAGAGACAAGAGTGTTTCACAGAGCTGAGGAGAGGGCATTCCTTGCCTTTCACTGAACCCAGCACTGCTCTGCATCTAAAGGATTGGCTGCTTTGAGATCATCTGGAGGCTGATTTCTTTCAAGAGAGGGAAATGGAGGCAGAGAAGAGGAATGAACTGATATCTAATGGTGCCTGTAACTTGGGAGCCCATTTGGTGAAATCCATTTGAATACTCTCAGACACACTTGGGAGGTCCATTCTTTGCTGGGAGCTGTGTGTGTCTTTCTGTTTATATGTCTCTGTTTGGGGAGTAAGGGTGGTTTGTGTGTGTGTTTATGGGAGTTGGTCAGGAGGTCGTACTTTAGTAGCTTGAAATAAGACTAAGACCTTTGGGTAACTGATGTTAATATGACTTCACTTGAAATGGAAGTCTGGTGTAGCTTAACAATATTTTATTTGTATATTTACCCTGCAAAATGTAACTTCCAGTCTTCCTTTAGCTTCCATATCAGCCTTCCCCAAATCATTTGTATGCTTCCAGTTGCCCAGTTGTCCAGTCATTGTTGACTTCTCTGTTTTTTCCCACACCCCATATCTCTTCTATCAGGAAGCCTATTATATCTAGATTTGTCCACTTCTTGCCACCCCACTGCTATTACCCTGGTCTAAGCCATCATCATTTCTTATCTGGATTACTGCAACTCCGAACTGGGTTCCGTCTTTTATCCATGCTACTGCCGCTTCCCTCCCCCTTGGTTCTCAGCATACCAGCCAGAGAAATTATGTCAGAAAATGTCATGTACGAACTCTTAATGGGTCTCCATTTTACTTATAGCAAAAGCCAAAGCCCTTATATCCAGTTGGTTCTCTTACCTCTTTGACTCCTTTCCTTATCTTCTCCCTCTTGTTTGTACAAAGGTTTGTACAAAGTCTCTTTGTAGTTCCTTGAATGTGCCAGGCATGCTCCTGCCTGTTGTATTGCCTGTTGCCTTTGCCTATAATAGGTATCCTCCTGAGGTATGCATGGCATTCTGTCTTAGTTCCTTAAAGTCTTGGCTTAATTGGCATCTTCTCATGAGGCCCAGTCAACCACCATATTTAAAATTATACCTCTGCCCCTCACCCCAGCACTCTCTGTATGCCTTCCCCTGATTTATTTTTCTCTATAGTAATTTTCACCTAACTAACTATTTTATATCAGTTAGGTGTTATATTTTATCTGTCTCCCTTCACTGGAATGTAGCATGAAGACAGAGGTTTTGGTCTCCTTTATTCACTTCTATAATTCCCAGCTCCTAGAACACTACCTCAATAAATATTCTTTTGAATGAATAAATAACTTGAAAGAATTTAGCAAGTTCTCTCAAAGTGCTCAGTATTATTTCTTAAACATTACATTCTAGTGTGAGAGACAGACAAAAAAAAAAGTGAAGGAGGAGATAATTACGGTTTTAATTTCTAAAGGCTGCCAATGTAATATACCAGAAATGTGTTGGCTTTATTAATGGGAATTTATTAGGTTAAAAGCTTACAGTTCTGAGACTGAAAAGTGTCTAACTTTAAATCAAGGCATCATCAAGAGGTGCTGTCTCACCATGTTGCCGCTGTGGGCGATTAGGCACATGGTAGGGTCATCTAAAGACGCTTTCTCTTGGAGTTCACTTGTGGGCAGTCAGGCACATGGCAGGACATAATGCTGGTCTGCTTATCTCTCCCCTCTCCTCTGGGCCTCGTCTTCTCAGCTTTGAGCTGCTCTGTGGGCCTACCTTCTTGGAGGAGGGCGGTGTTCCTTGCCTCTGTGCCCCACTGATTCTAGTCCCCGGGACCTCTCCTGTCTGAGGCTTTTTTCTGTGTCTGTGGCTTTTTAGTCTTCTGTTTATAAAGGACTCCAGGAAGGGGATTAAAACCCACCCTTAATGAGGTGGGTCACATCTTAAGTTAAGATCCTACTTGCGAAAAGATCCTGCTTACAATGGGTCCACACATGCAGGAATGGGTTAATTTTAAGAACATACTTTTCTGGGGTCCATACAGCTTCAAACCATCACAATTACAAATTGGTTAATACCTTGAAGAAAATAAACATAGGATTGTATTAGAGAATTAGGGAAAACCTACAGTATATACCGTGATGGTATGATCAGAAAGGTCTCAGAGATGTTAACTAAAGCTGAGACCTGATTGATGAAAGAGCTGGAAATTAGAGATTGGGACTTAAGGAAAGTGGCCAGCCAAAAAATGGCATTTGAAAAATCTTTGAAATGAAAAGACATTCCAGTACAGGAAAATGCTTTTGAAGAATTCTTATTAATATTAATTGGTAGCAGGAATAACATTTCCAGAGTTTTACTCCATTGTTTTGAGGAACAGTGTCTCATTTGTAGTAAGAGGACTCACTGTGAATAATGCTAGATGGCTGGATTGCTTGCTGGGTTAGGTGCCCTTCCTCTTTCCCTCTTGTGTTCCCTGAATGCCTTGTGCATATCTCACTGTACATACCATATGGTGTTGTAATGGTCTCTTTTGGTGTCTGTTCATGCTAGATCACTCTATGAAGGGAGACTCTATATCTTTTGCATTTTTGTTATCCCCAGGGCCACTGCTTACCCTAGAGTGCCTTTGTATGGGATTTAGAGAAAGGCACCCTTACTTTCTTTTTCAGCCAACTACCCTTATGCGGTTAACAGTCTGTATAGCTTGACCGCATAGCCCTGATTAATCCTTGTGTGTACCACAATGTCTTGTAGGTACTCAATAAATGTTTAATGATCCATAGCTATTTATAACAGGTATTTCAGTTCATATACTATGTGAACTTTAAGAAGTCTGTATATTGTTTGATAATATTTCTGTTTTCTTATTGATGTACCATAGAGTACTATAGTTATGAACTATTTGCCCCTAGTTTGTGATTGATTTTTCTTAAATTAGTTCCAGTCTCCAAATTTGTATAGCCTCAAATATATTGGAGGGAATTCTTTTGAAACATGAATGACTTTTTTTTTTTTTTTTTTTTTTTTAAAGCAATTCATTGAGGTATATTCACACACCGTACAATCCATCCAAAGTGTACAGTCATTGGCTCTCAGTATAATCAGAGTTGTACATTCTTCACCACAGTCAATTTTAGGACATATTCACTACTCCAAAAAGAAAAACTCCATACTCCTTATACCCTTGATGGGGGCATATTGAAAGCCAACTTAGGGAATGGATGTGGCTCAAGCAGTTGAGCCCCCGCCTCCCACACGGGAGATCCTGGGTTTGGTTCCTGGTGCCTCCTGAAAAAACAATCAACAAGCAAAACATACAAAAAAACCAACTCAGGGAAGCTGATGTGGCTCAGTGGTTGAGTGCCAGGTTCTCCATACGAGGTTCTGGGTTCATTCCTCAGCCCCTGGTACCTTAAAAAAAAAAAAAAGCCAACTTAAAGGAGCTCCCAGTGACCAAAACTGGTACAATTTGAGCAAGAAAATAATATTATAGAATTATGTGTATTCTATTACAAGCCAGAGAATTTAAGTAAATATTCATGAGTCTTTACAGATATAAATAATGATTGATGAAAGAAATGAATTGAGGAGAAGGGACAGCTATTCCTTATATAAGAATTCCAATTAATAAATGTAGAAAGAGTAAGGGAAATAGAAAACCACTATTAGAACACCAGTAATAATTGTAGACATGAATGATTTTTGAAGGAACATATGTATCACTAAGCTTACAGTTGTATCACTAAGCTTACAGTTAATTACTAAGCTTATAGTGAGAGTAAAAACAAGTATGGCTCCTCTCCTCATGGAATTTACATTCTTGTGGGGGCAGATTGGACAGATGAATGTGAAAATATGGGTATGGTAAGTGCTTCAAAGTAGAGCCATGTCATGCAGTAAGAGTGTATTATAAGGGAATTTCACCTAGACAGATCTGAAAAGGTTTCCTTGAAGGAGTGATGCTTGAGCTGAAATACAAGTGAGATATGTGTGTATGTATGTGCATGTGTGTGTGTTTTGTAATGTCATAGGTTCTTTTATAATGTATTTTATGTCTTAATTTTATTAGATTTTCATTTTTGGCTGAGGTACCACTGCATTTCGTTGGATTTCTAAGTTACCGTTCTGTTATTGTTCAATCTATAGTTGTAGTTTTTCAGAATTTCAGAAAACCTAACACAGGGATTTATAAATCTTACTATTACTCTGGTTTTCTTTCTAGCTTTGAGGTCATTTCTCTAAGAAATGACAAACTAAATTAATGAAAGGGTATTATCAAGTCAGAAGTAAAGTATAAAAGATGAAGATAATAGCAGATAATGAATTCACAGTTGTTTTTAGTCGCTCCAAGTTCTGATGTACAAAGTAAAACACATTCCTGTCTATTCAATTACGGTCCCTCTCTGTGCTTGCTGTACATTTTTAAACTTTCTTCTTTAATGCCCTAGCTCTGTTGGCTGTCATGTGGAAGCAAATCTAAGTAAAACTAAGTGATGTGCTAAATGGCATATGAAACTCTTCATAGTACCTTCTCTTCTTTTCCATTATTCTTTAAAATCTTTGAGCTTATGGATAGTGTCTTTTAAGCCTGAGTTCCTAGCAAGGGGCATTCTTAGCACATTGTAGGCACTCAGTAAATTTTGAATAAATCAAGTATCTATTCTCCTAAATTCAGCTCTCACTTATAGTCATGTTATCTTCCAAATCTACACATTCATGCCTTCTCTCTCGAGCTTTAATTTCACATCTGTTGGATGAGCAACAAAGTGCTTTCTTAGAACCCTCCATCACCAACTTCCTGCCTTATTACATTATTTGTAATGCCCCTCATATTCCTTTTCTACTGCTCCTACCACCATTATCCTAGTCTGTGTCTTACTCTAATAGTTGGATTACTAGTATGTTTTCTCTACCCTCTTTTGCCTGCCTAGTTAGTCTCTTCCTTGGTCTTGTGCTGCTGCCATTCTAATAGGTATGAAATGATATCTCATTGTGGTTTTGATTTGTACTTCCCTGATGGCTAATGATGTTGAACATCTTTTCATGTGCTGTTTGGCCATTTGTATATCTTCTTTGGAGAGATGTCTGTTAACATCTTTTACCCATTATTTAATTGGACTCTTTACTTTTCGTTAAGTTGAAGGATTTCTTTATGTATTCTGGATATTAAGCCTTTATCAGATATGTGATATTAAAATATTTTCTCCCATTGTGTAGGTTGTTTCACTTTCATGATAAAGTCCTTTGAGGAACAAAAGTTTTTAATTTTTTAATTTTGATGAGGGCCCATTGATCTTACTTTTTCTCTTGTTACTTTTGCTTTAGGTGTAAAGTCTTAAGAAACCATTGCCTAACACAAGGTCCTGATGATGCTTTCCTTTGTTTTCTTCTAGGAGTTTGATAGTTATGGCTCTTATATTCAGGTTTTTGCTTCATTTTGAGTTGATTTTTGTATATAGTGTGAGGTAGGGGTCCTCCTTTTTTTGCAAACGGAGATCCAGTTTTTAACCTCTTCCTTTGGATGGGCCATCATTTCCTGATTCTTTTTGTCTTCTACTCTTTCGTTGTACAGTGTACATTTTCATATTTTAAAATGTTAACTCTGGGATTTATTCTCTGAGATGTCTTTCTTGATTTTGTAACAGCTTTTGATATGACAGATATTCTTGAGCTTCAGCATGTAGGTCTGCCCAAGGCAAGTACAGTGTGCAGGGTTTTCCCTGTCTTTCTGGGTCTCTGTCTTGTCCTAGGCATTTCCCCCCACCCCTTTTTTTTTATTTGTCCTAGACTTCTGCTTGTTAGTTGTTTTAGAGTTTCTCTGTTTTCAGAAGTTTCTTTGTCCCCTCTGTTTCCCAGGAGACAGACCTCTTTCTCCCAGGTGTTTGATGCTGGCAGCCCTTTGTCCTAGATTGTCAGCCTCTATAGTTTTCTACATTCCTTTCATTGTCTCATTCTGCTTTTACCTGGAGAGCAAATTCTGGGAGGAGGGCATACCAGAGAGGACTTTCTCAAGTCAGTCTTTCCCAGCTAAAATAGGGTCAGGGACCCATGAAGGTAGTGTAGACTGGTTCCAAAATGCCCTGGGGAAGGGCATCAGGATGGGTGCCAAAAGCTTCTCCGACAGCTCCTTTAAGCTGAGCTTTCCTGTCCTGCCCAGCAAATGCAGCCCTTCAGCTAACTGTCTTCTGTAACCTTGAGGAAGTGCAGTGTCTTTAAGTCTCCTCTGCCACCACCCCTTTCTGGGGTGGGTTGAAACAATAGCGCTCTTAGAGCAGAGCCCCCTGCATTCTGAATTTGCTAATCTAAAGCTATGATCAGTCATCAGCTGTGGCCACCCCTATTCTTGGGAAAGAGGATTTTCATGTCCCTTTCTGTCACCAGTGAAGTAGCCAGGAGCTGGACTCCAAGGCATCCTGACATGAGAGTGGGGGATGAGCAGCGCTAGCCACTGTGTAGAGAATAGTTTACAAGTTCACTGTTATTTACCATAATTTATCATCCTCTTCCTCCTCCTCTTCCCTGCATGCTGTACAGCATTCTTCTGGCCTCCAGAGTTTCAAAATAGTTATTTCAGACAGTTCCTGCCTGTTTAATGTTGTTTTGGTGGAAGAACTGAGTCCTGGAGCTCCCTACTGTGCTGTCTTCTCACAATCTCCTCGCCATCTTGCACTTTTATGTTATGGAGATGGCTTCTTTCCTTAAACCTTGTGAACCAACCTCTGCTAACTTCAACTTTTTCTTCTGCAGCTTCCTCACCTCTCTTAGCCTGCTTAGATTTGAAGAGAGTTAGGGCCTTGTCCTGGATTAGGCTTTAGCTTAAGGGAATGCTGTGTCTGATTTCATCTTCTATTCAGACCACTAAAACTTTCTCCACATCAACAATAAGCTATTTTGCTTTCTTAACATTGATGTGTTTACTGGAGTAGCATGTTTGATTTCCTTCAAGAACTTTTCTTTTGCATTCACAACTTGACTGTTGCAAGAGGCCTAGCTTTCACCTCTCTTGGCTTTCAGCTTGCTTCTGCACTAAGCTTAATCATTTCTAGCTTTTTATTTAAAATGAGACACTTGGTGACCCTTCATTTGAACACTTGTAGGGTAATTAATTGGTTTAATTTCAATATTGTTCAGTCTCAGGGAATGGTGAGGCCCAAGGAGAGGGAGAGAGATGGGAGAATGGCCAGTTGGTGTTGGTGGAGCAGTCAGAGCACAGACAACATTTATCAATTAAGTTTGCCATCTTCTATGGGCATGGTTCCTGGCACCCCAAAACAATTATATAAGTAACATCAAAGTTCACTGATCACAGGTCACCATAACAGATATAATAATAATGAAAATATTTGAAATATTGTGAGAATTAGCAAAATGTGACAGACACAAAGTGAGCACAGGCTGTTGGAAAAATGACACTGATAGACTTGCTCGATGCAGGGTTGCCACAAATCTTCAGTTTTTAAGAAATGCATTATCTGCAAAATGAAATAAAGTGAAGCAGAGTAAAATGAGTTATCCTTATATTTTGGGATAATTCCTCTTCCTTTTTGTTCTGTTTATGGTTCCCTCAAAGATATCTAAGTTTGAAAGTGATCACTTAGATTTAATTATATTGTCCTAGTGCAATATTGATGAAAATTGACTCACAGATTGTCCTGTGTGTTTTCTAGTAGGATTATAGATTTTGGGTTTATCACTGGCTTTTAAGCTAGAAGTAGAAATTCCCTGAAAGATGCCTTGGGTGTTGTTTTCTTTGTGTTTTTGTTTTAAGTTCTTGGTTAGTCCACTATGCATTATCATAACAAGACTTGACTTTAAAGGAAAAGCTCAATTTGACACTTAGTATTCTGAAAGGTAGATATATGGCTTCAGTAAGAGCAAAGGAGAAAGCAGAATTTGTCTTCTAGCCCTGATTTTGATATTGAAATAAGGCTTTATCCTTTATATATAATTATTGTTTTGAAATAGCTTCGTATGAAAGTTTATTGCAAAAGAAAATAATTTGACAGTTTAAGTCCTTGGGAGCCGATTGACTTTTTGGGTTTCCAGGAAGTAAATAAAACACCTTTAAAAAATAACAGACTGTCAGATGACTAAGATGGTGGCATTAACCACTCCAAGGTTTCATTCCCCCACAGAATCTTTGAATAACTACCAAAAACTGGCAGAGCCACCTTCTGCAGATCTCTGGAAAACAGCTAAAGGCTTGCAGTAATTGAGTGAGCCAAATCAAGAAAAAGGCAACTTTAAAATAGTAGGAAAAGCTTGTGGAACCCTTTCTAGTCCTTCCTTTACCACCTCACTGGTGTCTTGGTGTGGATACAGCCTGAGTTCTCTGTGCAGATCCCTGGTCCCATTCTGGGGGGAGCAGAGTAACCCTGAAGCATATACTGGTATGCATGTAATTCTGTGCCAGTCTATCTGGTAGGAGCCTTGAAGGACTGAACCAAGATACTCATTCTGGTTCACCATCACACAACTTGCCCTCTGCACAGAAACACTTGCAGACAGTGAAATCAGTGTAAGAAACAATTACAAGAGGGGACTTCCAGGAAGTTGGCATTGGAGTAGGCAGGCAGGGCTCTCTTTCACAAAAACAATGGAGAAAGGGCAAAGATTGTCTGAGGGACCTACGATGGGTCAGCAGACCAGGATAGTGCTGTGCAACACCCAGGAGGGTGAGGGACAGAGAGACAAAGAACTCAAAATGACAACCCTGAATTACTAAACCCCCATGGTGCCTGGGAACAACACGCATCCCCCACCCTCAAGGCGCGTGGCCTGGGTAAAACCTGTGGCCCACTGCAGCTGACTGAGAGAGTAACAGACATCTTCCTCTCTGGGAAGAGGGAGGGTGCGGCAGAAGGCGGAGAGTGTTTCTCTTTAGTAAATTTGGCCAGCAGAGCCTGCTTTGAATTTTGGCTCTGGCCAGATTAGAAGCATGGGCAGGCAGAAGTTGAAAGATACGCCTCCGTGGAAAGGTTCACTGACGAGCAACATCTGCTGGCCAGCCAGGAATCTGCAGAGAGAAAAACTTCTTTTAGGCCTCTCTTGGCCCAAACTCCGGAGAGAAAATCTTTGCCCCAT
The DNA here is from genome assembly GCA_029593785.1 of Cabassous unicinctus. Taxonomy (NCBI): domain Eukaryota; kingdom Metazoa; phylum Chordata; class Mammalia; order Cingulata; family Chlamyphoridae; genus Cabassous; species Cabassous unicinctus. Next base: position 11,359 of record JAQZBX010041938.1, on the reverse strand, counting down.
TAGTGAGCCCCTGGCCTGATTTTGATAACTTAAGCTGGGCAATTTTAAAGATGCACAGTAAGTTGAATCAAAAATCAAAAAAGAGCCATGAAATAACAAACAAAACAAAACACCACTAGGCAAGAGACAGAAATTGACTGTCAGAGTAAATTCACCAACATATTCAGATGCCTAGACATCAGTAAAAAATTACAGGCCATACTAGGAAACAGGAAAAGATGACCCAGCCAAAGGAACAAACCAAATATCCTGATGAGATACAGGTTTTAAGACATCTAATTACTGACAATCACACAAATCTCCTAAATCAATTTAAAGAGTTGAGGGAAAATATGACTAAAGAGATAACAGATCTTAAGAAGACACTGGGTGAGCATAAAGAACAATTTGAAATCCTGCAAAGAAAAGTAACAGAGCTTATGGGAATGAAAGACATAATGGATAAGATTAAAAATACACTAGAGGCACATAACAGCATATTTGAGCTCTTCAAAACAGAATTAGTTATCTTTTCTGCTATTCTTGCCTTCTACACTCCTCCAGGCCTGTCTCTCCTGTCTTTTTCTTTTGGGATCTAAGGCTCCCTTTAATATTTCCTGTAAAGGCAGTCTTTTTTACAAACTTTCTTAGTTTCTGTTTATTTGTTAATATTTTAAACTCACCTTCATATTTGAAGGACAGTTTTGCTGGCTAAAGAATTCTCAGCTGGTAATTTTTGTCTTTGAGCATCCTAATTATATCATACCACTGTCTTCTTGCCTCCATGGTTTCTAATGAGAAATCTGCTCTAAGTCTTACTGGGCATCCCTTGTATATGATGGTTTGCTTCTCCCTTGCTGCTCTCAGAATTTTCTCTGTCTTTGACGTTTGACATTCTGAGTGGTATGTGTCTTGGAATAGGTCTATTTGGATTTATTCTGATTGGGGTATGCTGTGCTTCTTTGACATGTAAATTCATTTCTTTCATGAGAGTTGGGAAATTTTCAGCCATTATTTCCTCAAATACCCTTTCTGCCCCTTTTCCCTTCTCTTCTCCTTCTGGAACTACCATGATATGTATGTTGTTGCTCTTCATGTTATTTTTTTTCCATTCTTTTCTCTCTTCAATTTCAGCTGCTCTGTCTTGTGTATCACTTATTCTGTCTTCTATCATTATGAATCTGCTGTTATATGCCTCTAATGCATTTTTTTTTTTTTAAGATTTATTTATATATTTCTGCCCCCCCTCGTTGTTTTTGCTTTCACTGTCTTCTCTCTGTGTTCTTCTGTGTCTGCTTGTCTTCTCTTTAGGCGGCACCAGGAACTGATCCTGGGACCTTCCGGGAGTGGGAGAGAGGTGCTGAATCTTTTGCACCACCTCAGCTCCCTGGTCTGCTGTGTCTCTTATTGTCTCTCCTCTGTGTCTTCTTTTGTTGCGTCATCTTGCTGTGTCAGCTCTCCATGCGGGCCAACACTCCTGCGTGGGCCAGCACTCCGCATGGACCAGCACTTCACGTGAGCCAGCTCACCATGCAGGCCAGCTTGCCTTTCACCAGGAGGCCCCAGGAATCGAACCCTGGACCTCCTATATGGTAGACGGGAAACCAGTTGCTTGACCCACATCCGTTTCCCTCTAATGTATTTTTGATGTCACCTATCGTGTCTTTCATTCCCATGAGCCCTGTTATTTTTCTGTTCAGATTTTCAAGTTCTTCTTTGTGCTCGCTCAGTGTCTTCTTGATGTCCTTTATCTCTTTAGTCATATTGCCTTTCAACTCATTGATTTGATTTTGGGGATTTGTATGAACTTCATTGATTAGCTATCTCACTTCTGGTGTCTCCTCAGGGGCTTTGATCTATTCCTTTGCTTGGGCCATTTCTTCTGTTTTCTTAATATGGCTTGTAATTTTTTGCTGATATCTAGGCATCTGGTTATGATGGTGAGTTTACTTTGATGCTCAATTTCTCTCTTTTTCGTAGGTATTTAGTGGCGGGAGCCTGTCTGTTATTGCTGTTCTTTGATTCTTGGCTCAACCTATTCTAGGTCTTTAGTATTGTCCCTGTTAGTTGCTCAAATCTGGGTCCTGGATTCAGTAATGGATTTCAGATCTTCTTCCAATGGCCTTGGGGAGGGAGGCTGTAAGGCTGGAAAAAGCCTCTCTTGTTTATTTACTTTTAATTTCCTCACATGCACTTCCTTGGTTGGCAGCAGATGGTGCTCTTCAGCAGGCCTCTCAGTTCAAAGCCTGGTCAGCGTGAGTTTGCTGCAACATGGACTGGATCAGTGTGATAGAGGATCCTGCCTGGATGCTAAGAGCCTTGCAGTTCACTTTTTCAGAGGTTGTTCTCCAACCTTTGCTGGCAGCTCCCTCTCTTTTCGCTTGTAGGAAATAATTCTACTCTCTTCTGTGTCCTCAACAACTAGTCCCAGTCAGTAGGGAGGGTGATTGAGAGGGTCAGAGCTCTTTAGTCCCTTGCCAACTCCTAGGACAAACAATGGCGCATCCCCTCCCAGCCTGGAAGTGCTTGTGGGACACAGCCGACCAAATTTGTGGGCCAAAAGCTGAGTCAGCCTTATGTTGTGTCCCTCTCTCTTCCCTTTCCTGGGGAGGTGGATCTTTGCAGCCCCCTTCTGTCTGTAGCCGCTGGCCCAACGCTGGAGAATTCAAAGCTCTCTGCTCGTATGGTGGGGAGGGGCGCCATGGACTGCATCTGCAGCTTCTTCTACTCATAGTCATAACGTCAATGTTCTTTTCCTGTGCCCCTCTCTTTTCTGGGTGGTGTCCAGCCTTCCTCTGGTGTCCTAAATCCTAGGATTTCTTTTTTCTAGGCCGTTTTTGCCTGTCCTGTAGCTCTTTTTCTGGGAGAGGAGAGAGTCCTGTGTCTTTTTGATCCACCATCTTCCTGGAAATTTTGAAGACAGAATTAGGCATATTGAGGACAGAATATCTGAACTTGAAAAGACAGGAGAACAGAAAGAGAAAAGAGTAGAAAAAATGGAACAGGGAGGGTCTCTGGGAATGACAATAAAACGTACAAACATACTTCTTATCAGTGTACCAGAAGGAGAAGAGAACAGAAAAGGGGCAGAAAGAATATTTGAGGAATTAATGACTGAAAATAATGACCGTAAATGTCAATTGAAAGGACAGCAGAGTATACTCTAGGGAGTGTATAACATAGTGATTTCAGTGGTGGATGAAGATTGTGGTTAATAGTATAAACATAAGAATGTTCTTCTTTTACAAAGTGCTAAGAATATGGTGATACATGGGAAAATTACAAGTCATATAACTTATGCATGATAGTTAACAGTAGTATTGTAATATTTTGCAGCAATGGCAGGAAGATATTATTTCAATACTAAGGCTCAACAATAGGGAGGGTATAAGGGGATATGGGATTTTTCCTTTTGGAGTAATGAAAACGTTTTAAAATTGGCTAAATTGATGACAGCAGAATGCTGATGAAAATGAGAGCCACTGAGTCTACATGTTGAATGGATTGTACAAAGCATGGGACTGTATAACACAGGAAATCCAGTGGTGGACGATTGACTGTGGTTAACAGTACAAATATGAGAACATTTTTTCCTGAATGACAACAAATATATAATACTAATATTGGGTGGGTTGGGGAAAAATATACCAAAGGTAAGATATAGACAATAGTTAATACTTTTTTTTTATTCTGAATATTTATTAAGATGAACATTTTGTTTTGCTGATAAATTTTAAGCTGACAGAAAAATGTTTGAGTTAGTAACAACCTTATTATTCAATTAAAGATAAATTAGTTGTTTTAGTTTGCTAAAAGCTGCCGAAAGCAATGTACCAAAAATGGGTTGGCTTTTACTATGGGGATTTATTAATTTATTAAGCTTACAGTTCCGAGGCTGGGAAAATTGTCCAAATCAAGGCATCAGGTGACCCTCTCTCCCCAAAGACCTGTTGCTAGCAATCCTGTACAAATAGGAAGGCATGTGGTATCATCTCCCTTCTCCTCCAGGTCTGGTTGCTTTCAGCTTCTGGCTTCCTCTCTCCCAGGTTCCGTTGATACCAGCTTCTGGCTTCCAGCGCTTTCTCAGTTTCTGGGAGTTTCTCTTTGTTCTCTCTCTCCATATCCATTCTGTTTATAATCTCTCTCTGTATTCATCCTGTTTATAAAGGACTCCAGTAAGAGGATTAAGACCCAACCTGGGTCATGCCTTACTGATGTAATAATAGTTAATATTTTGATGATGCTCTTTCATAATTTGTGGCAAATGTTTCACAACAGTGCAGGGTGTTGGTGGTGGGGAGATATATGGAGGCCTTTTGTGGTTATGTGCATGTTTGTTTTGTGGATTCAGTTTTTACTATACAGTTATTTGTGTCTGTTCATGTGTGAATGATATACTTCAGTAAAATTTTATTAAAAAATTATAGAAACAATCAAAATTCTGTCGAATGGGGCAAAGGATTGTTGGCTTTAAGATATATAATAGAGCACCTGTGATTGGAAAAGATTATTTCAGAGTGAGAAGAGGAATCATTGGGATCTCTGTAAATGGTAGAATGACTGTATACACAAACATATGCCCATGACTAGATGACTGTTCAGAAAAGACCAGAGAGACCCTGTGCTTTCACCTTGAGTTGAGATTCAGGATCTTTGGGAGGAGGGCTAAGCACCGAAGGAGAGCACCAGCCAAGCCAGAGTCAATTTGAAAAGACTCTGAAAGGTGTTTTTTGCACTTAATTGCTTTTTTTTTTTCTTTTTTTTTAACTGCTGGCATTCAAGAAGATCTCTGTTATCATCAGCTGAATACAAACTTAAGGAACAGACCATATAGGGAATAAATTCCATAGTTAACACATTAAAATTTTAAACTATAGTGTGAAACAAAAGATTACAAAGCAAAGAAACAAGAAATGATGGGCTATCAAAAGGAACAAGATAAAATATCAGAAGCCATCAAAGAAGACCAGATTTTGAATATACCAGACAAATACTTTTTAAAAATTGTCTTAAATATACTCAGAGAACTATGAAGGAAAATGCGGACAATGAACTAAAGGAAATCAGAAAAATGATAGATGAACACAAAGAGAATAACAATAGAAAGATGGAAATTATGAAAAGGAACCAAACTAAGCTGAAGACCAGAGTAAAAGGAATTTTTTAAAATTCACTAGAGGGTTTCAATAGCAGATTGGAGTTGGCAGAGGAAAGAATCATTGAACCTTAAGATAAGACCATTGAAATTATGCTGGCTGAGGAGCAGACAGAAAAAAAAATTGTGAACAGAACCTAAAATTCCTCTGGGATACCATCAAGCATAACAATATACACATCATGGGAGTTCCAGAGGGAGAAGAAAGAGAGAAAGGGGCTCAAGGAATATTCAAAGAAATAATGGCAGAAGACTTCCCAAATAGGGCAAAAGGCAAGAACATAGAAATCTAAGAAGCACAGTGGACACCTAACATGATAAATTCAAAGAGATCCACATACAGGTACATTATATCCAAACTGTTGAATGCCAAACAGGAGAGAATCCTGAGAGGTGCAAGAGAGAAATAACATCATATACAGGGGAGCCTAAAAAGATTGTGCCAGTTTCTCATCAGAAACCATGGAGGTAATAAGTCAGTGTATGACATATTTAAAGGGCTGAAAGAAATTACTTGCCAAACAAGAATTTTCTGTTGGGTGACAGTGTCTTTCAAAAATGGAGAGATGAATATGTTTCCAGATAAACAAAAGCTAAGGGAGTTTGTCACCATCAGATCTGCCTATAAGCGATGTAAAAGGAGTTCTTCAATTTGAAAGGAAAGGACACTAGACAGTAGATTGAAGTGGCTTGAAGTAGTAAAAATCTCTGGTAAAGGTAACCAGATGGTTAATTACAAATGGCAGTACTAGTATATTGTATTTTTTGGTATGTAACTACGCTTTACAGCATCTGCTAATGCATAAAATGTAATGATCTATGATTTCAGACGCACAATGTATATGGATATAATTTTTGACAAGAACAACCCAAAGGTGGGGGACAGAGGGGGTTAGGCACATAGTTTGTGTGTGCTACTGAAGTTACATTGGTATCAAATCATGCGAGATTGTTAAAAGATTTAGGATGTTAAATTTAAGCGCCATAGAAACCACACACACACACAAAAGCTGAAAAACACACCAGGAACTGAGAAGGGACTCTCTAAAATGTTTAACTACAAAAGATAATTTAAATATAAAAGTAGGCAATTATGGAAGAATTGAAGTACAAAAGAGTTACAAGACCAAAAAACTCAATTCAAAATGGCAGAAGAAATACCTGCATTATTAGCAGTAGCATTAAATGCAAATGGATTAAACTCCAATCAAAAGACAGAGATTTGGCAGAATGGCTAATAAAGCATGACCCAACCATGCGCTTTTAAGAAGAGACTCCTCTTTTTTAAAATTAATTAATTAATTAGCTTACTCTCCCCTATCCCCCAACCCCCATTGTTTTGCTTGTCTTCTCTTTAGGCGGCACGGGGAACCGATCCTGGGACTCTCTGGAGTGGAGAGAGGCTGCTTAATCTCTTGTGCCACCTCAGCTCCCTGATCTGCTGCATCTCTCATTGTCTCTCTTCTGTGTCTTTTTGTTGCATCACCTTGCTGCACCAGCTCTCTGTGTGGGCCAGCACTCCACATGGGCCAGCTCGCCTTTCACCAGGAAGCCCTGGGAATCGAACCCTGGACCTCCCATATGATAGACAGGAACCCAGTCACTTGAGCCACATCCGCTTCCTGAGACTCCCTTTAGATTCAAAGTCACAAGTAGGTTGGAAATTAAAGGATGGAGAAAATATCCCAAGCTAATAAATACCCAAAAGAGAGCTGGGATAACTATATTAATATCAGGTAAAATAGACTTTAAGTCAAAAACTATTACAAGGGACAGAGAAGGATACTATATATTGATAAACAAGAAGTCATAAATTTTAAATATATATCCACCTAAGAGCAGATATTAGGAGAAATAGAGACTAGTACCACATTAATAATAGGGAGATTTCCACACATCACTTTTAATAAGTAGAAGATCAATAAAGAAATTGAAGACTTGAATAGTACTGTACACCAACTAGACCTAACGGACATATCTAGAACACTTCACCCAACAACAGCAGGATACACATTTTTCTCTAGTCACATGAATCATTATCTAGGATCGATCATATGTTAGGTCACAAAAGAAACTAGAAATCAGTAACCGGGAGAACTGGAAAATTAACAAATTGTAGAAATTAAATAATACATTCCCTGTCACTTATTTCTAGCTTTGTTCATTGTGGGTCAGAGAAGATACATAATGATTTCAGCCTTTTTAAAATTTTTGACACTGTCAGAAACCTCCCATCAGAGAAAAGCTGAGGCAGATGGCTTCACTACTGAATTTTCCCAAACAGCCAAAAAAATTTAACACCATTCAGTGGAAGAGTGGGAACACTTCCTAACTCATTTTGTGAGACCAACATTACCTTAATACCAAAGCTAAATGAAGATATCATAAGAAAAGAAAATTTCAGACCTATGAATATAGATATAAAAATCCTCAACAAAATTCTACAAAATGATTCTCAGAGCACATGAAGAGAATTTTAAACCATGATCAAGTGGGCTTTATCTCAGGAATACAAGGGTGTTTCCACCTGAGAAGATCAATTAATATAATATATCATACTGTAGAAAGAAAGAGAGAGAGAAGAGAGAGAGGAAGGGAGGAAGAGAGGAAGAAAGGAAGAAAGAAAGAAAACTCAGTTGACACAGAAAAGGCAAATAACAAAATCTAGCACCCCTTCTTGATAAAAACACTCAGACAATTAGGAATGGAGGGCAACTTCCTCAACATGATAAAGGACATGTATGAAAAACCTACAGCTGACATAATACTTATAAGTGAAAGATTGAAAGCTTTGCCTCTAAGGTCAGGAAGAAGACAAGGATGCCCAGTGTAACCACTGTCATTCAACAGTATAATGAAAGTTTTAGCCAGAACAATTTGGAAAGTACATTAGTCAGGTTTCTCTAGGGAAACAGAACTGACAGGAGATGTCTGTAAATGGTATGAGATTTTATAAAATTATCTCATGTGACTGGGAATGCATGAGTCCAAATTCCATAGGGCAGGTTATAAACCAGGAACTCCGATGAAGGTCTTCAATGAGTTCCCCAGGAGATGCTGTCTGTCTGAAGAAGAGATGGGGATTCTTTCCCTGAATGCTAAAATCACTTCTCCTTTTAAGGTTTTCAACTGATTGGATGAGATAGCACTCATTGCTGAAGGTAATCTCCTTAGTTTATTGTAGATGTAATCAGACATAGATGCAGTCAACTCAGTGATGATTAGAATCCAGGAAATGTCCTTGTATTACAATTAGCCCAGTGCTTGCTTGACCAAAGAACTGGACACATTACCTGGCCAAGTTGACACATTAGCCTAACCATCACAGAAAGGAAGAAATAAAATTTTTCCTGTTTGCAGATGGCATGATCTTATACATGGAAAATCTTAATCCACAAGAAAGCTACTGGAGCTAATAAATGAATTCAGCAAAATGATGAGTTACAAGATCAACATGCAGACATTAGTAGTGTTTCTGTACATTACCAATGAACTAACTGAAAAGGAAATCTGGACAAATAATTCATTTACAATAGTCACTAAAAGAGTCAAATATTTAGAAATTAGTTTAACCAAGGATGTATAGTACTTGTATATGGAAAACTATAAAGCATTGCTGAAAGAATTTCAAGAAGATCTAAATAAATGAAAGGATATTCCATGTTTATGGATTGGAAGACTAAATATTGTTAAGATGTTAATCTTACCCAAAGCGATCTACAGATTCAATGCAACTGAATAAAAATTCCAACAGCTTTCTTTGCAGAAGTGGAAAAGCCAATCATCAAATTTATATAGAAGGACAAGGGATTTCCAGTAGCCAAAACAACCTTAAAAAAGAAGAATGAAATTGGAAGCCTCATGCTTCCAGATTGTCAAACTTACAACAAAGCTATAGTAATCAAAACAACATGGTATTGGCACAAGGACAGACACAATCCAGTGGAATATAATTGAGAGTTCAGAAATAAACCCACACACCTGATTTTTTTATGAGGGTGCCAAGTCTACAGTCTCTTCAACAAATATGCTAGTTAGACTGGATATCCATATGCAAAAAAATGAAAGTTGACCCTTACCTCACACCACATACAAAATTTAACTCAAAATGAGTAAAGACCTAAATATGAGAAACACAACTATAAAGCTCTTGGAAGAAAATATAGGGAAACATCTTCAGGACTATGAATCAGGCAGTGGTTTCTTAGAGTTTACACCAAAAGCACAGGTAATAAAAGGAAAAATATATAAATGGGACTTCTTCAAAATTTAAAAACTATGTGCATCAAAGGACATTATGAAGAAACCAGAAAGGCAAATTACGGAATGGGAGATAATATTTGGGAACCACGTATCTGATAAGGGTTTAATGCCCACAATATATAAAGAACTGCTTTAATTGAAAATCAAAAAGACAACCCAATTTAAAAATGGGTAAAGGATTTGAATAGACATTTCTCCAAAGAAGACATACAACTGGCCCATAAGAACATGAAAAGATGCCTGATATCATTAGCCATGAGATAAATGTAAATCAAAACCACAATGAAATGCCATTTTACACCACTAGCTTGGCTCTTTTGGAAAAAAAAAAAGGAAAATAAATTTTGGTGAGGATGTGGAGAAATAGGAATACTCCTTCATTGTTGGTAGGGATGTAAAGTGGTGTAGCCACTGTGGAAAACAGTTTAGTGGTTTCTCAGAAAGTTAAGCATAGAATTTGCATATGAACCCGCAATCCCATTGTAGGTATATACCCAAAAGAATTGAAAACAGGGGCTCAAACAAATATTTGCACGCTGATGTTAATAGCAGCATTATTCACAATTGCAAAAGGTGGAAGCAACCCAAGTGCCTGACAGTGTAAAAATGTATAAACAAAATATGATACACACACATACAATGAAATTTTATTCAGCTGTAAAAAGCAATAAAGTTTTGATACATGCTACAACATGGACTAACCTTCAAGACATCATGTTGAGGGAAGCGGGTGTGGCTCAGTGGATAGAGCCCCCGTTTACCATATGGGAGGCCCGGGATCGCGTCCCGAGGCCTCCTTGTGAGGGCACGCAGGCCTGAGCGGCGCTGTGGGCTGATGCAGCAAGACCTCACAGCAAGGGGGAGATAAGCAGACACAGAGAAGACACCCAGCGAATGGACACAGCAGCACAAGCAGCAAGGGGGGGATAAATAAATAAAATAAATAATTCTTTAAAAAAAAAACAAAAAAAAAAACGTGTTGAGTGAAATAAGTCAGACACAAAAGGATAAATATTGTATTATCTCACTTCTATGAAAATAATTAGAATATGCAAATTCATAGAATCAAAAATTAGAATACAAGTCCTTTTCAGAGAGACCTATGTGAAATGCTACATAATGGTTTGGCTTAACAATGGGAATTTATTGTCTCATGATTTCTGAGGCTAGATGGCTTGCTTCCTCCTGGACTTGGTAGCATTCTAGTGGGCTGGCAATCCTTGGGATTCCATGGCTTTTCCATCATATGACTTGTTTTCTCCTTTCTTTTTATGGTTCAGTTGGCTTCTAGCTTCTATTCCTTCCTGTGTCTTTCTCTTCATAATTCCTCCATTAAGAGCATTAAGGCCCAACCTCTTTTCAGTTGGGCCACACCTTAACTAAAAATAACATCTTCAAAGGATTCTATTTACAATGGGCTCATACCCACAGGAATGGATTAAGATTAAGAACGTTTTTTTTTTCTGGGGCACTGGGGCACATAACTTAATCTACTTCAACAGGTTACTAGAGGTAGGGATGGGAATGAGAATTGGTATAAAGTTTCTGTTTGAGGTGATGGAAATGTTTCGATTATGGATGGTTGTGACTATGGATGGTTGTGACGGTAGCAATTGTGCATGTAATTAACACTACTGAAGTGTCATTCTCATTAGGTAGTTTAAACAATGGGATATTTTAGGTTATAGATATGTTATCAGAATAAAAACTTAAAAAACAACAACTGATAAAGCGTTACATCACAGAAAGTGAACTGTAGGGAAGCGGGTGTGGCGCAATGGATAGAGCACCCGTTTACCACATGAGAGGCCCTGGGTTCGCTTCCCGGCGCCTCCTTGTGAGGGCAGGCCGGCTCGCACGGCGCCGTGGGCTGATGCGGCAAGACCTCACAGCAAGGGGGAGATGAGCAGACACAGAGAAGACACGCAGCGAATGAACACAGCAGCACAAGCAGCAAGGGGG
>JAQZBX010041937.1:0-22172 GCA_029593785.1 Cabassous unicinctus | reverse complement strand
ATTTTTACCCACAATAAAAAAAAAAAAGAAAAGAAAATCAACCTAACAACAACAACAACAAAATAACTATACCAAACTGCCAAACTGCTACACCATGTAACTTCAGTATCCTTGGGTTCATATATAGACCAGCTCTCATGTGGGTCTACAGTTCCATGACCTTGGAAACCAGCTTCCCCAGCTGTTTTTTTATCCTCACGTCACTTTTCTGGGAGACCACAGATCAAAGTGAGCACAGTAAGCCCTCCCCATCATGATCTTTCTGAAGTGAGTCAGTGCAGTTGAGACAGCAGATGTGTCCATATTTCATGTGCATGAGTCTTTTAAAATAAGCCATGCACATAAAACTTTTATTTATTTCTTTAAAGTATTGCATTGGTACTGTTTGTGGAAAAATGTGCATGATAGTGAATTTTCTGTAAATTGAATGACTATTAGTCCTTGAGTCTGTTTCATCATGCCATGCATATTATAGTTGTATATATCTTAATACCATCCCCAGCCCCATTATTAGTTATAAGGGTACAATATAAATGCAAGAGAGAAAAGGTTGTGATTTTCTGATATTCAAAATGGTAATTGGAATGTAGGTCATATTTTGGCATTCAGCTTTGATTTGTGGTGCAGCGGTCTAGACATACACTGTTGCATATTTTAGTCAAAATCTCCGTGGGGCTCCTTAGCACCTGAAATGTGAATTGTCTGAACTGAAATGGGCTGTGAGTGTAAAGTTCTAAGACATAATAGGAAAGAGAGTGTGTAAACTATCTCATTAAGGACTTGTAAATTTGATTACATTAAAATAATACATTAATGCAAATTAAAATGAATTTGCCAAGCTTCCTTTTACTTCCTTCATGTTGGTACTGGGTAATTTATAATTACACAAGTGTATCATATTTTATTTCTCTTGGACAGTGCTGGTCTAAACTCTGAGATCCTCCACCTCCACCAGCTGTTCCAGCCTGATGTGGCAAATACCCAGAGCAGCAGCTGAAAGTTTGAAGAAGTCAGTGGCAGAACCTCAATTCACCATTCTGTAGAGTTACCCACAGTATGATTTCATTAAGGAAGATAAAGTCTATGTCATTTCTTGAGCCTGGGTATCCAGGACTTCCTCTGGTCTCCAGCTCCTTTTCCTGACAGCTCATCTGTGTAGTGAGATCTAGTACAGAGGATTTTTATTTGTGAGGGTCCCTCCTCCAAGTTAACCACATCCTATCTTTAATTCAATCAAATTTTGATTCATTTATGACAGGAACTAGACTTTTACTCACCACATAGGTAACACAAACAAAGGTTTGATACTAATAGTGATATTTATTTCTATTATATGGACAAAGTATTACCTTATTGTCATTGAAGATGAGATTTGGCTTTTGGTTATAAAATTTGGTATTAGGGCAGAAACATATAAAACAAAATATTGGCACAAATATTAATCCTCATGAAATAATGGAGCTACTTTCAAATATTTTTTGCTCATACAAGTAAAACCACCTCATATTTAGACCAAGAAAATGAGTTAAACATACTCCGGAGTCTTTCCTAATACCACATCAATAGAATAGTCACTTCTTCAAAAGGACTTTCTTTCCAGGAGTCCAAAGATCACCTTTTAGAAGTTTGGTAAATAAGCTCCAAAATTGTTCCTGACAATGTCAGTCAATCAAGATCATAATTTTTATTCCTTACATGCAGTATCAAAACCAAAAGATATTTTTATAAGGTTATTATTTCTACTGCATCACAACTTATAAAAATGAGATCAATTTCATTTTACACCAGTGGTCAAAAATAATTCCTCTTGGTTTTAGATGATACATAGTTGATCAGGTGTAATTGAATGAATAAAAATGATATCCTAAGATTAATAATATAGCAGAAGGGGCTCAAAAGGGATTAGATTACACTCTGGTGATTAAATTACATTGTCTTCCATTTAACCATTTCGAGAAGAACAATTGCTTGTGCTGGAAATACTTATCAGTTTAAATCTAAAGCAAAGGGAAATGTGTTTTCCCCAACATAATACCAGTTCTCAAGTACTGTTGACTCATTAAGGGAAGCTGAAAAATACAAAAATCTACTAAAAATTGTGACTAATATTTCTTATAAGTCCTTTCACATTGCACGTCTCCACTGATTTTGAGATCCAGTATTGAGTTATCTATGCATGGAAATATATGAAGTTTTTATTTATCTTACTATTTAAATGTTTTAGTAATATATTCTATAATTACTTATAGGATATAGTCATATTTGGGGGCATGTTTATTCTCAAGTTTGTGGTTTCATTGACTCTTGCTCATGAAATATTGATCCTTAATGTGTTTTGCATTTATTTGTTTTAAGCCCATCTTAAGCAGGTATTATATTCTTTTATAACTCCATGTGGCCTTAGTTGTTGAAAAGATCAACCCCAGTGTTTTCATTATGTGTCTAATAAGTTTCCAAGAATTTCTGAAAAAATATCCTGGAATTGTATTTATGTTCATTTCTTAGATTAGGGAGTTTTTCCATTAAAATGAAGAGAAGAGCAAATTAGTTTTCCCAGCCCATTCAAGGGGCTGTCTTTGGATCTGTTACTGTCAATCCTTTTCCATTTGTTACTTTGGACTGAAATGAACTTATCTACCTTCCCCTGGGACAGTGATGGAGCTTTATTTGCCCTTTCTTATTGTCAGTTCTGTACTTTGGGTGTCTGAAGGATTCTATATTTCAAAATCTTACTTATCAAGGCTATATTCCCCACTTCCAGTCCTTGCTCACATGTCAGAGAACAAAGATTTAAGTGGCTGGAGGTGTTCTGCTCTGACCCCCAGTTCTCATTCAAGGTCATGACAGCAGCCTTCCCCATTCCTGACTGAGTTCCAATGTCTCTCTGACTGAGTCTAATCGTGAGGAAAAGTGAAAGGCAAGGAATGGTGAAGGAACTGTTTTAAGTTTGAGAATGAAGAGACATGACAATGAAATGCAATATAACATTTCAGCCTCTTTGGAGATATCCCTGAAGGACAGTGATGAAGGGAAATTCTCCCTGCAGGCAGAACTTTGAGGAGTGCATCTGATTGTTCATTTTGTTTGAAGGAGATTGGATATCAATTCCAAGGCTGTAGCCAATGGTTTGGCTGGATTATCAGGACCATGGAAGGAACATGACTTGGAAATCATTGGCAAGAGAGTCTGGGAAATTTACTGAATGTCACTCATGGAATAAAAATATACAGTGGTCTAAGGAGGAGCAGAGGAGTTTGCTGAACACTGTTCTTCTATATGACACTGTATTAGTCTCCCAAGTTTGCTGTAACAAATTAGACAGACTGAATGGCCGAAAACAACAGAAATTTATTCTCTCAGTTGGGTAGTCTAGACTTATGAAGGCAATGTGTATTCAGGGCCATACCTTTCTGAAAGTTTGACAGAAAAATTCTTCCTTGCATCTTCCAGCTTCTGTTGGCTTTCAACAATCCTTGTCATTCCTTGAATGGTAGATGCATCACTCCAATCTCTGCTTCCATCATCACATGGCCTTCTTTCCTGTGTGTCTGTGTTTGTCTCCTCTTCTCCTTAAAATTTAGTCACTGGATTTAGAATATTTTGCTTTTGAGGCTTTTGAAGCTCAGGTTAATCATGGGAACTGCAGGAATATTATTCAGCCATAAAAATGAATGAAATACTTATATGTGTTACAGCATGGATGAACCTTCAAACCATTATGCTATGTGAAAGAAGCCAGACAAAAAAGGACATACATTGCTGATTTCATTCATTTGAAATATTCAGAATTGCTAAATTCATAGAGATAGAAAACAGATTGGTATTTGCTTAAGGAAATGGAGAATGCTTAATAAGTATGGGCTTTCTGTGTGTAGTGATAAGAAATTTCCAGAGCTAGAGTGTGATAATGGTTGCACAACATTGTGAATGTACTTCATTCCTCTGAATTGCAGACTTTTAAATGGTTATAATTGCCAATTTTCTGTTCTGTGAATTTTACAAAAATTAAATATATCTTTAGCTTTTTTTGGAATTGTGGCTTTAGTTATTTACTTCTGTCAGATTTTGCTTAACACCTTTTGAATGTTTGATCTTTGTCATTTATATATTTATTTTTCCATCTTCCTGATGAATTGACCCTTTTTTCTTAATTAATATTGTTTTTTTATCTGGAAAATTTTTCCTCCAAAAAACGATTTTTATCTGATATTAATATTGCCTCTACAACATTCTTATGTTTTTAGGGTATAAGGTATAGATATATATTCAACCAATTTCCTTTTAGTCAGTGGATCTTTATAATTAAACTATGTTGTGTATATACATAATAGTTGTATTATGTTACTTTGTGGTATGCTCTTCATGCCTTATTCTAGGTTGTTTCTATAGTTTTAGAATTTTTTTAAAGTTCCTTTCTTGGATTTTTCAGGCCTGCCCATTTTTGTTCATTATTGACTGTTCTAGGGGTTTAAAATTTCCTCTTAATGTTCACAGTCCACTTAGGGTTATCATTCCACTACTTCATGTAAAACACAGAAACCTTCCAATGATGCATGTCTATATACCTCCTGCTTTGATGTATTGATTATATTATTTTTCTCTCTATATATTTAAACTTATTAGATATTACCAATTTTCATTGCTTAATTTCATGTAATTTAATGAATTAGTAAACTTAAATTTTTTATTAACCCAGACATTTGACATTTCTGATATTTTTATTCTGTATTGAGTTTCCATTTGGTATCACTTCCTGTCAACCTGAAAAACTTCACAGTGCAGGGTGTGATGACAAAAAAGTACTATTTTTTTTAAAGCTTTTATTTTGCTCTCTTTTTGAAGTATATTTTTACTGGCAAAGAATATGTAGAGAAAAGCAAAAATTGCCATCCTCTTTGCTTTCATCTCTCTCTTCTTCCTACCATACCCTCACTGCTTTGCCCTAGGAGCACATGAATTCTTGTCTTAAGAGACTCTGAGAATCTTACCTCAGGTACCTATGGTTCTTCTCTGTGCCCTGTGATTCCCCTGAGTCTATTGTTAGTGAGCATTTCAATTATTTCATACTATTTCACATATCCCCAACACTCATGTACTGAAGGTGAGTCCTTTCTTAAATAAGTTCACAATGTGGAAGAGCTAGTCTCTTGAAAATCTTTTTCAATAATTCTTACAAATTTTTCTAAGAAATTTACAAAAGTTTTAGTCTACAAAGAAGCTCTCTAAAAAGCCAACAGTTGGAACAATATATCCTTGGCATGTGGAAATAACTTGTGATAAGAGTATCATTAGCTATTACTTTTCATTCGGTCTTTACAGTGATGAGGACTGTGCCACAAGAAGGATGCCAAATGGGAGAAGTAGAGAAAGGAATGATTGCACATATGAGATGTTACTTGGAGAACTCTTGAAATCAAACAGTTCCATTTCTACAGCATGTGAAGAGTACTGTTGACCTATGTAAGTGAGCACAGGTGAGGGAAATTTAAGATAAAGTTTGTCATACTAGAGAAAATTTGTCTTTTCAATTCTGGGTATTCTACTACTATTTATACATTTTCAATTGTGTAAACACACATACAGTTTTACTTTGAATAGAAGGTACTCTTCCCATATCACTTTGAAATTAACACAATTTGGACATATGACAATGTATATTTAATTTATAATCTAAACAATACATTAAGTTGTTCTTCCAAAAATTAAAAAAAAATATTTGGAAATTGAGCTGAGAATTCAGGATACTGTTAGAAGAATGTAGATATAAACAGAGGACAAAAGAGAGTAACCATTAGTAACATTTAGTATTTAAAATGCAATTTATTTTTTCATTTTATTTTATTTTTTTGCCATGCAACTATCTAATCACGTGGCAACTTCACCAATAAATTGGTCATCAATCTCTCTATGTAACTATTTTTTAATATAACTTTTTATTTTTTAAAGAAACTTAGATTACATAAATTTAACACAAAAAATACAGGGATTCCCATATGCCTCACTCCTTAGCCCTCTCACATTTTCCCACAACAACAACATCTTTCATTAGTGTGGTACATTTTCCAAAATTGAAGAGCAAATCTTGGAGCACTGCCACTAAGCAAAGTTTATAGTTTACATTGTAGTTTATATTATCTCCCACACATTTTTGCAAGTTATTACAAGATAAACAATAGACTGTATCTGTCATTGAAATATCATTCATGATAATTCCCAAGTCCTGAAAATGCCCCCAAATTACCCCTATTTTTCCCTTTCCCTCCCCTCAGGACCTCCTGTGGCCACTGCCTCCACATCCATGATAAACGTTCTTCCATGGCTATGATCACAACATGCTGATAGTGGAACAACTGTAAGTCTACTCTAGTCTATCATCCATTCCCAAATCCTGAGGATTCTGTGATGGTGATGCCCACTACACCTCTAATTGAAAGGGGGATTATATCCATGTGACAGATCAATGGGATTTTCTTGCTTGCAGTTGCAGACTCTCTCTGTTCCTTGAGATTGTCATTGTCAGTCATCATTTCCTTTTTAGTTGCCCTGGGTGAGTCCAAAGAACTGGAGAGTAGGTGTTGCAAGTCTGTTGATATTCAGGGCCCAAATGGCACATGGACAGCTCAAAGATTTAAGACTCTTGGACAAACAACTAACAACTCTAATAATAACTATAGATTCAAATTGAGGGGTAGCTGAGTGATGTGTAGGGAAACCACAACTGAGTCCAATTCTGTCACACTGGCAGGGTGCCAAACTCCTGAGCAGTCTTCCCTGCATGTAGTATCTGGATGTCTCCAAAGCCCTCAGGAGCCCCATTATTTGTGGTAATATTTATATTGGCAGGCAAAGAGTTCCCGCTGAGACGTGAATAAGTGTAAACTCTGAAATGATGTATTAACTCACTTTGAAGTCTCTTAGCCATATAAAATCATTTGTCTTTACCCTTTCCCCCTTTTGATCAAGGTCTTTTTCCAGTTGCTTTGCTAATTGGTGGTTGGTAATAATCCCTTAGTACCAGGTAGGCTCATCCCCAGGAGTCATGTCCCATGCTGGAGGGTAGGTAATGCAATTACATGCTGAGGTTTGGCTTAGAGAGAGGCCACATTTGAGCAACAAGGAGGCTCTCAGGAGGTAATGCTTAGGCACACAATAATACTATGCTAAGTTTCAATTTCAAAAGTAAAGTTTCATAAGTGCAGTCATCAAAACCAAGGGCCTGTCAATTGTCCATCCTCCTTCACTAGTCATTGCCCCTGTACTCACTGGATTCTTGCTGTCCCATTAGAGAATATGGCAGAGCTCTCTAGGAAGAGAATTCAATATTTCTTTGGTTATTGTGTGGTTCTCCACCCACTGTGACAATACCCCATGAATACTTGAACACATCCATATGCTTTATAGGTATGCCCCAGGTGAACCTTCCTCCACGCATCTCCCATCTCTGATGCCACACAACCATGATCCTTAATTTCCACAGTTAAAACCCTTCTGTCATCTAAAACTTCTTCAAAATTTAAGCTAACAAAATAAAAATGCAATTAATAGGAAAATGATATAATAATGATGATTTAAAAAATAACAAAGAAAATACAAAAAAAAATTTAATTTTAAAATAATAAAAAATAAAAAAATATAAAACTAAAAAAAAAAGATTCCTATTATGTCTCTCATCACTATATGACCTGTCATCTTTTTTTATTTTTAAAAAGATATTTAGATTACCTAAATGTTACCTAAAGATTATAGGGGATTTCCATATGTCCCGCACCCCACACCTCCCACATTTACCCACGTTAACAACATCCTTCATTAGCGTGGAACATTCATTGCAATTGATGAACACATTTTGGAGCATTACCACTAAGCATGGATTATAGTTTACATTGTAGTTATCACTCTCTCCCACACAATTCTGTAGGTTATGGCAAAATATATAATGGCCTGTATCTGTCATTGCAATGTCATTCAGGACAATTCCCAAGTCCCAAAAATGCCCCCTATATTACACCTATTTTCCTGTTCCTGATCTCAAAACCTCCAGTCACCACTGCCTCCACATCAATGATATAAGTTCCTCTATTTTTAGAATCACAATAAGTGTATAGTAGAATATCAGGTAGTCCACTCTAATCCATATTTCATTGCCCAATCCTGTGGATTTTGAGATGTAATGCCCTCTCCACCTCTAATTGAGAGGGAACTTCAGTCCCATATGGCTGATGGATGGGACTCTCTTGCTTGCTGTTGTAGACTCTCTTGGGTCCTTGGTATGGTGGTTGTCTGTCTTCATCTACTTTTTAGTTGTCCTGGGTCAGTCCAATGAACTGGAAAGTAGGTGTTGCAACTCCATTGAGGGCCAGGGCCTAGCTGGCACATGGACAGCTCACGGATTCAAATCTCTTGGATGTACACCTACAAACTCCAGCACCAACTATAGGTTCAAATAGAAGGTACAGAAGAACCATATGTTGGGAAACCACAACTGAGTCCAATTCTATCACACTGGGAAACACAAATCTGAAAGTAGGGCTCACTGGCAAGGCAGCAAACTCATGAGCTATCTGCCCTGACCATAGGGTCCGCATGTCTCCAAGGCACTCAGGTGCCCCACTATTTTGGTTAGTGTCTAATTTGGCAGTCAATGGGATTTTTCTGAGAAGTGCATAAGCTTAAGTTCTGGAATGACCTCCCAACTCACTTTGAAGTCTCTTAGCAATATACACTCATTTTGTCTTTACATTTTATCCCTCTTGGTCAAGGTCTTTTTCTAGTTGCATTGCTAGTTGGTGCTTGGTAGTAATCCCTCAGGATTAGGGAGGCTCATCCCTGGGAGTCATGTCCCATGCTGGGCAGAAGTTATTGCAAATATACATGGAGTTTGGATTAGAGAGAGGCAACACTTGAACAACAAGGAGGCTCTCAGGAGGTAATACTTAGGCACCCTATAATACTAGGCTAAGTTTCAATTTCAAGAGTAACTGTTCATAAACACAGTCATCAATATCAAAGGCCCATAAATTGACCATCCTCCTTCAGTAACCATAGCCTCTGTACTTGGGGGTTATTGGTATTCCATTAGAGACTGTGGCAGAACTCCCTAGGATAGGAATTCAATATTCTTTTGGTTATTGTGTGAAACTCCACACCATGACAATGCCTCATGAACTTTTTAACACATATGTATTCCTTACCTGTAGGCTCAAGTGAACTTTCCCCCATGTGTCCCACATCACCGACACCCTACACAAATTGTCTTCCCCTGCCATAGTTGTAACTCTTCTGTGATCCAAAACATTTTCAAAAATGAAGCCAATAAAATAGCCAAATACAATTAATATGAAAATGAAATAATAATGATAGTTTTAAAATTAAGAAATAAAATACAAAAACGTTAAAAAATAAAAAATAATGAAAAAATTGGGGATAATAAAATGTAATGAAAAAATACAAAATAATTTTTTTGAAGTTTCCTTTTCATCACTGTAAGTTCTGTGGCCCTGTATATAGAGTGTCATTGTCTTCCATTTATTCCCCCAGTGTTTTACTTTTTAAATTTTGTCTTCGAAGGAGTTTTAGGTCACAGCAACGTCATTTACAGAATATCGGGCACTCCCATATATCCATCATCTTCCCCTCTTCCCCTTTCCTCTGTTAATAACATTTTATATATGGATGGTACATTTGTTACAACTGATGTACAGATATTGAAACAGAGCTACCAACCATGGTCAAAGGTTTACATTATGGTTTACATTTTGGACCATACACTTTTATAAATTTTAATGAAACTGAAAATGGCCTGTATCCATCATTGCAAGGTCATGTAGAATACTTCCATTGCCTTCAAAATGCCACCTGTTTCATCTATTCTATTCTTCCCTCCCCCTCCCCTCAGGCTCCACAACAAACACCAGGCTTCACTTGTTGCAGGACCAGATTCATAGTTATTTGCAATGACACTGAGGGTTTGACACACTGATTTGTCCTCCCCTATGGAGTGCCACCTATGTTTCTGAGAGACTCCAGGCCCTCTGTTTGAGAACTTAGTGAGCCTCCCCAGAATGGGAGCCCAACACCTTCCCTCTCATTATACGGGTCTCCAACCACTGATAAAACACACTTTTTCAAAACAAACACTCACACACTCCCTAGAAGCTTGCCCCAGGTGTATCCTATCCCGAATACCCCTCACATCCAACACCCTAAACCAGTAACCCTACCTTGTCTTATTGCCTAAAGACCATTCCCAACATTGTAGTTTCAACCAAGTACGTACCAATCCCATGTTCACCTGCTCCTTCCCACAACCCTTCCCCCAGTTCCATGTACAGTACAACTCCCCCTACACACCCTACCCTCATGACATTCCTGCCTCACCTAATCGAATAATATTACTGCACCACTGTCATGTCCCTCCACTGCATAACTACACACTTCCACCTTATCATAGATTTTGCCAATATGGCCATTGGCTCACAGGCTTCTTCTTCCTTTCTATTTCCTCTCAACTTATCTTCAATACTCTAGCTTTATGAGTTTACTCAGTTTGCTTAATTCATATCAGAGAGGTCATGTAATATTTGTCTTTCAATGCCTGGATTGCTTCACTCAACATAACATCCTCAAGATTCATCCATGTTTTCCCATGTGTTAATACTGTATTCCTTCTTACAGCTCAGTAATATTCCATTGTATGTACATACCACAATTTGTATATCCATTCATCTGTTGGAGGGCATTTGAGTTGATTCCAAGTTTTGGCAATAGTTAATAATGCTGCTATGAACATTGTTGTGCATATATCTGTTCGTGTCCTTGTTTTTAATTTTTCTATGTAATACATACCCAGCAGGGGAATTGCTAGATCATATGGCAGGATTATAGTTAATTTTCTGAGGAACCACCATACTGTCCTCCACAATGACTGTTCCATTCTACATTCCCACCAGCAGTGGGTGAGCGTTCCCATTCCTCATCCTCTCCAACACTTGTAGTCTTTTATTTTTTTAATAGCTACTGGTCTAATGCATGTAAGATGATATCTCATTGTAGTTTTGATTTCTGTTTCCCTAATAGCTAGTGATGTTGAGAATATTTTCATGTGCTTGTTAGCCATTTGTATTTCTTCTTTGGAGAATTGTCTTTCAAATCACTTGCCCATTTTTAAAATGGATTGTCTTTTTATTTTTGAGGTGTAGGATTTCTTTATATATGCAGGGTATAAGGCCCCTATCAAATATATGGTTACCAAATATTTTCTCTCATTGAGTAGGCTGCCTTTTCACTTTCTTGACAAACTCCTTTGAGGTGCAAAATTTTTTTTTATTTTGAGGAGGTCCCATTTATGTATTTTATTCTTCCAATGTGCATGCTTTACGTGTGAAGTTCATGAAGCCATTTCTTATTACAAGATCCTGTAGATGTGTCCTTACCTTATCTACCAAGGTCTTTATGGTCTTGGCTCTTATATTTAGACCTTTCATGCATCTTGAGTTAATTTTTGTATAAAGTGTGATATGGTGTTCCTTTCTCATTTTTTTGGATATGGATATCCAGTTCTCCAAGCACTATTTGTTGAAGAGGTCATTCTCTCCAAGTTGAATGGGATTCTTGGCCTTGTTGAATATCAGTTGACTATAAATGCAAGGGTCTTTATCAGAACTCTCAATTGGGTTCCATTTTATGGTATGTCTATCCTTTTGCCATTACCATGTAGTTTTGACCACTGTAGCTTCGTAGTATGTTTTAAAGCCAGGTAGTGTGATTCATCCGATTTCATTTTTCTTTTTTAATATGTCTTTGCTATTTGGGGCCCCATTCCTTTCCAAATAAATTTCATAGTTAGTGTAGCAGTTTGGCAGTTTGATATAATTATGAATTCTAAAAATAGATAATGGATTATTCTTGTAAACTGGTCTGTTAATCTGGGCATGATTATGTTATGATTAGGACATTGACTGGGCCATGACAGTAGAGAGTTGAGTCCCAATCCTTGGTGGGTGGGGTCTCAAAGACAAAAGACATGGCAAAGGACAGTGTTGGAGCAGTTTTAAGTTGGAGTTGTGATGCAGAGTCTTGAGATGGAGCCCTGGGATGTAGCTTACAGAGAAGCTTGGTCGTGAGGAAAGAGAGAAGGCCCTGGGAAGAGAAGCAAGCCATTTGCCTGATAGTCTACATCTTGCCTTGTAGCACAAAGCAAGCCTGAGCCCAAAGAGAAGCAAGCCCCAGGAAGAGAGGAACACAAGAGGCCTGAACCCTGGCAAACATTGGCAGCTGTCTTGTTCCAATACGTGGCAATGGACTTTGGTGAGGGAAGAAACTTACACATTATGGCCTGGTAAATGTGGATTTCTACCCCCAAAAAATATCCTTTATAAAAACCACCAACTTCTTGTATTTTGCATCAGCACCCCTTTCGCTGACTAATACAGTTAGTTTCACCAATTCAGTAAAAAAGGCTGTTTTGATTTTTACTGGGATTGCATTAATTCTGTAGATCAGTTGGATCAGATAGTCAACTTGATGTTTGCTCTTCCTATCCATGAACAAGGAATATGCTTCCATTTGTTTGTCTTCTCTGATTTCCTTTAACAGTGTTTTGTAGTTTCAGCAAACAAATCCTTTATATCTTTAGTTAAATTTATTCCTAGGAATTTGATTCTTTTAGTTGCTATTGTGAATGTGATATTTTCCCTTGATTTCCTCCTCAGATTGCTCATTATTGGTGTAAAGAAATGCTACTGATTTTTGCACATTGATCTTATAACCTGTGACTTTACTGAACTCATTTATAAGCTCGAGAAGCTTTTTGCAGATTTTCAGGGCTTTCTATGTATAGGATCATGTCATCTGCAAATAGTGAAGTATTTACTTATTCCTTTCCAGTTTTGACGTCTTTATATCTTTTTCTTCTCTATGCACTTGAGGAAGTACTTCTAATACAATGTTAAATAGGAACAGTAAAAGTGGGCATCCTTGTCTTGTTCCCAATCTTAGAATATGAATCTAGAATAGAATAGAATATAGAATCCATTGAATCTTATGTTATTTGTGGGTGTTTCATGTATACCCTTTATCATGTTGAGGAAGTTTCCTTCTATTCCTATCTTTTGTAGTATTTTTGTCAGGAAAGGGTGTTGTATTTTGTTGAGTGCATTTTCTGTATCTAAAGAGATAATCATTTGATTTTTTCCTTTTGGTCCGTTTATGTGGTGAATTCCATTGATTGATTTTCTTATGTTGAACCATCCTTGCATACCAGGGATGAAACACACAAGGTCATTGTGTATAATTCATTTGATTTGTTGTTGAATACCAATAGCAAGCATTTTTTTGAGGACGTTAGCATCTAGGTTCATTAGTGAGATTGCTCTATAATTTTCCTTTCTTGTGGATCATTGTTTGGCTTTGGTGTTAGAATTATGTTGGCATCATAAAATAAGTTAGGCAATGTTTACTCCACTTCTATTTTTTGAAAGAGTTCAAGCAGGATAGGTGTTAGATCTTTCTGGAATACAAGGCAGAATTAACCTGTGAAGCCATATGGCCCTCAGCTTTTCTTAATTGGGAGGTTTTAATGACTATTTCTATCATATTACTTGTGATTTGTCTGTTGAGTTCATCAATTTCTTCTTTCATCAATTTAGTCTGCTTGTGTTTTTCTAGGAATTTGTCCATTTCCTCTAAATTATCAATCTTGTTGTCATATAATTTTTCAAAATGTCCTCTTATGATACTCTATTTCTGTGGGGCCAGTAGTGATATTGCCTCCCTAGATTTTTTTTTTTTGTGTGTGTGTGTTTGCATCTCTTCTCTTTTTTTCTTTGTTAGTCTAGCAAAGGGTTTGTCAATATTATTGATCTCGAAGAATCAGCTTTGGTTTTGTTTTTTTTCTAGTGATGTCTTTTTTCAATTTCAGTTAGTTCTGGTCTGATTTTTGTATTTCCTGCTTTCTACTTCCTTTATGCTTAGTTTGTTATTGTTTTTCTAATTCCTCCAGGTCTGCAGTTAGATTTTTTATTTTAGTTCTTTCTTCTTTTCTTTAATATAGGCATTATGGCTATGATTTTCCTCTCAGTACAGCTTTTGCTGCATCCCATAGGTTTTGATATGGTATGTTGTCATTTTCATTTATTTCAAGGTAGTTATTGATTTCTTTTCAATTTCCTCCTTCACCCACTGTTTGTCCAAGAGTGTGTTGTTCCTGTTACATGTCTTTTTCCTAATCTGCTTCTCTTTCCCTAACTGATTTTCAGCTTCATTCCATTATGGTCAGAGAAATAATTTCAGTCTTTCTGAATTCATTGAGAGTTGTTCTGTGGACTACCATATGGTCTATCCTGAAGAATGATCCATGTGCACTCAAGAAGAATGTATATCCCAGTGTATTTTGTTGTAATATGCTCTATATGTTCATTATGTCCAGATCCTCTAATGTATTATTCAAAGTCATTGTTTCTTTATTAATTCTCTGTCCAGATGTACTGTCTAATGGTGATAATGGTGTATGAATGTCCCTCACTATAATTGCAGAGGCATCTATTTCTTCACTTAGTTTTTCCAATGTATGCCTCATGTATTTTGAAGTACCCTGGTTAGCTGCATAAATGTTTATGATTGTTATTTCTTCTTGATATATTACCACTTTTATTAATATATAGTGTCCATTTTTGCCTCTTAAAATAGTTTTGCATTTAAAGTCTATTTTGTCTAATAGTATAGCTATTCCTGCCCTTTATTTTCTTGTTTGCTTGTAATGTTGTTTTTCATCCATTCACTTTCAGCCTCCTTGCATCCCTGTGACTAAAGTAGGTTTCTTATAGACAAGATATAGATGGTTCATATTTCCTTATCCATTATGCCAGTATGTGTCTCTTGATTGGTGTGTTTAATCCATTAACATTCAATGTTATTACTGTCAAGGAATTACTTACGTTAGCCTTATTTCTATAGGTTTATGTATGTCATATCTTGTTTTATTTTTCTTCATTTCTTTTTAGTTTTTACACTCACCTCCAACTCTGACTATCCTGTTTTTCCCTTTTGACCTGCAGAGCTTCCTTTAGTATTTCTTTAAGTGCAGGTTTATTATTAGCTTACTCTTAATTTCTGGTTATCTGTGAATATTTTGAACTCTCCCTCATTTTTGAATGACAGTTTTGCTGGATTGAGAATTCTTGGCTGGAAGTTTTTTGTTTGTTTGTTTTTCAGCACCTTAACTATGTCATGCCACTGTCTTTTTGGCTCCATGGTTTCAGATGAGAAATCAGCACTTAAACTTACAAGCTTCCCTTGTATGTGATGGTTCTCTTTTCTCTTCTCTCTTTTTCTTGAGCATTGGACAATTTGACAAGTATATGTTTTGGAGTAGGCCTGTTAGGATTTATACTGCTTGGGGTGTGCTGCACTTCCTGGACATGTATATTCATGTCCTTTAGTAGGGATGAGAAGTTTTCAGCCATTATTTCCCCAATGCACCTTCTGTCCTCTTTCCCTTCTATTCTCCATCTAGGATGCCTATAATGATTTTGTTTGTGCACTTCATGCTGGCATTCAAATACCTGAGTCCCTGCAGGATTTTTTCTATCTTTTTATCAATATGTTCTAATACCTGTTTGATTTCAGCTATACTGTCTTCCATATCACTGATTCTTTCCTCTGCATGTTCAAATTGGCTTTTATATACTTCCAGTGTATATTTTATTGCTTGTATTGTGCCATTCATCACCTTCATATCTGTTATCATTTTATGTATGTTTACAATTTCTTCAGTGTGTTCTCCAAGTGTCTTCTTTTTTTAAATATATTTTTATTTATTTTAAAAAGATACTTAGATTACATAAAATGTTACATAAATAAATATAAGGGGTTCCCATATGTCCCACTCCCCACATCTCCCACTTTTCCCCACATTAACAATTTCTTTCATTAGTGTGGTACATTTATTGCAATTGATGAACACATTTTAGAACATTGCCATTAAGCATGGATTATAGTTTACATTGTAGTTTACACTCTCTCCCACTCTCTTCTGTAGGTTATGGAAGGATATATAATGGCCTTTATCTGTCACTGCAATATCATTCAGGTCAATTTCAAGTCATGAAAATGCCCCCATATTACAACTCTTTTTTCTTCTCCCTTACTTCAGCACCTCCAGTGGCCACTGTCTCCACATCAATGACATAATTTCTTCCATTGCTGGAATCACAATAAGTCCATAGTAGAATAACATTAAGTCCCCTCTAGTCCAGGACAACTACCAAAAAAGTGAGGATGGACAACCACCACACCAAAGAACCAAGAGAGACTACAACTGCAAGCAAGAGAGTCCCAGTGTCTTCTTAATATCCTTAATCTGTTCCTTCATTTCATTAAGTTGATTCATGATATGTTTTTAGATATCTGTGATTAGTTTTTCCATGTTCTGCATCTCCTCCTGTTTTTTAGTTGGTTCATTGAAAAGGGCCATGGCTTCTTGTTTCTTAGTATGGATTGTAATTTTTTGTTAGTGTTTAGTCATGAGTTTATCTTGATGGGTTTGTTCAGCTGATTGGCTCCTCTCCAATCTAGTCTTTTAATTTGTAGTTGTTTATTTGTGTGTGGTAAATTTGCACTTTGACACTTTGTTCCTCTTTTTCTGTTTCCTTGCTGTTGTCTATGTTCCCTTGAAAAAATATATAGGGCCAGAGAAAAGGAAGGAAGGAAAAAGAGAAAAAGAATAATAGTAATAGTAATAGTAAAATGTAGAAGAGGAACTTTATAAGACCTAAGAAAATGAACAACTCGAGTGAAAAGTGGAAAGGAATAAGAAAAAAAAAAAAGGAGTACAAAGAATGAGATGAGAAACCAAATAAAGAAAAATATATAGGCTGAATTAAAATGCCAGAATGATGAGACAAGAGGGAAAGAGAAAAGACAAACAGAAAAAAGTATAAAAAGAAAGAAAATAGAGAAAAAATGAAAGAGAAGCAAAACAAGAAAAATTGAAGACCAAACATAGAGGTGGAATATAAGAACAACAAAAGAAAGCAAAAGATAGAATGATGAAAGAAGGAAAAGAAATAGCATAGGTAAAAAAATTGGAAAAGAAAAAAATAGGGGGAAACAAAGGGAGAGGAAACAAAAAAGGAAGAAACAAGAAAGCAGCAACTAATTTTCAAAATGGGGGAGAAAGGGAAATTAAAAAAAGAAAAAAAAAAGAACAACAAACAAGCAAACAAACAAAAACCATGGAAAACAGCCCTCCCTCTTAGGCCCCTAGTGGGCTTCTCAGGCTGTTGGTGCTCATCAATCAATTACCCTGCAGCCTGCCCTTTGCAGGTTTTGAACCGGGTTTTAGTGAGTAAACTAAGTTAAGTTTTAAAAAGGAACAATTTTTAAAAAAAATAAGAGATCCAAGAAAAGCTAATACAAAGTAATGTATATATGTTCCCTGTACTAAAGTATCAGCAGGATGTCTGATAATCCAGTGGATCACTTCTCTAAGAAAAGCCAGGAATTAGACCAGGGATGTCATATATTCAAGGTGGGAACTCTTCTGCTGAGCTAAACTTTCTCCATTCAGAAAGCCACCCACCCACTTTCCCTCAAGCAGGTTAGAATCTTTGCATTTGGCCAGAGTCCTGCTGATTAGGTACCTGTTTGTCACCACCCCCTTTCTATTCTAATTGCTTTCTCTCACAGGACAGCTGGGTGTGACAGACTGTGTGAGTGGATCCCCCCTCCGCTCTCCTGGTCAGGTCCAGGTCCCTTCCAAGATTCAAAGGGGACCCTGGTGACCAAACTCACTGCAAAGAAACCACTCTCAACCCTCTTCCAGATCCCTCCTCTCCCCAGTGTACTCCAAATAAGACCTTGAAGGCTTATTGAGGCTTCCAAAGGGCATCCTCCTTTATGGGAATTGGAATTTTGATAGTTTTCAGCTCTGAACAAGTCAGTTGCTTGTCCCAGCCCTCTCCCCACCCAAATTCCTCTCTCCCAGGGCAGCTTAGTGTGTCAGGTTGCCTGAGCACATTTCCCTCTCCTCTATTTCCAGGGCCATCTCAATGCCAGCTTGTATGGTCCCCAAAGTTCAAAGGGCACCCAGGTAACCAAACCCATAGAAAGGAAAACCCTCTCCACCCTTTGCCAGAACCCTCTTCCTCCCAAAGAATGTTCCTTCTGACTCGGTGGCTGGTGGGAGTCAGGGGGTTCATGGAGAAATTTTGCCTTGAGGATAAGGCTTAGCTGCCTGCCATTTCTAGTCACAGGGGTGGGAAACTCACAGTTTTCCCTTGGGCTTTTTATCTCTTTGTTCAGTTCCCTCCAGTTCGATGTCCTGAAGCCTCCTGCTCTGTGGGTTCCCAAAACAGCTCACTCGGGTAGGATTTTGCCCTTTCTCAGTCATTTTTTATGAAGGAAATGGGAAGTGCCCATCTAAGCCAACACCTTCTTGCTGGAACTGTCACAATCAATTCTCTTGTATGTGCAATGACATTTGTTTCTATTTATTCTCCCAGTGTCTTAGTGTTTTCATTTTTTCTTTAAAGAAGCTTTAGGTTACATAAAATCACATACAGAATATAGGTGATTCCCATATACCCAACATTCTTTCCCTTTTCCTCTTTCCCTTATTAATACCATTTTACATGGATGGTACATTTGTTACAATTGATGCACAAATATTGAAACATTGTTACTAACTATGGTCAATGATTTACATTGTTTTACATTTTGACCTGTACACTTTTATAGATTTTTATGAAGTTTAGTGTGATCTGTATCCATCCTTACAGGATCATGTAGAACAATTCCATTGCCCCAAAAATGTCCCGTGTTCCATCTATTCTATTCCTCCCTCCCTTTCATCTTGGGACCTAAGGTAACCACCAAGATTAACTCATTAAAGGAAAAGATTCATAGTTATTTGCAACAGCATTGTGGGCTTGACATACTAGCCTGTCCTCTCCTATTAGGCACTGCCTATGCTCTTGATAGACTCCCATCCCTCTATTTGAAATCACAGCATTCAAAAACAATAATCATATATTCAAAAAGAATAACCATCTTAAACATTTATCATTTAAAATGCAATTTATTTTCCAATTAAATCTTCTTTGAGTTCATGATACATAAATTTTCAAAATTTCTCTGCTATTTATTACTTTTACAATGTGTGTTCCATGTAGAAAAGGCTACAGGTACAAGCACAAATGAATTTTCAATAAAAGTTTTTGTTGTCTTGGCTTTATTGGTCTATCTTGGATTTGTGCTGGAGGAATGGAATGTGTGGATTCATTACAGGACAAATACTCAGGGAGCCTTTATCACCATTGCTTAAAATTGAAGGAGAAAAGAATGGGTGCAGTGGCTCTGATCCTGGAATGTTGGTGAATGTAAAGATATGGGATCCATCAGTAATGTCACAAAAAGAAAGTTTTCCAATATCCATATCCAGGAAAATCCCCACTAGGTGTAACCAGGTTTTCACCCAGACTGCAGTGGGTGGCTTAGTGCTGGCTGAGAAAACATTTCTATCTCTCAAACCCAGAGTCCAGAAGCCATAATCTGAAGACCAAAGATTGGTTCCTTTTCGGTTAAAAGATTCTTTACAAATACCCAGATTCCATTCTTTGCTTGTTCCTGTATCTACCTCTTAATATTGGCGGCCAGATGTGAACCGAGAAGAACCAAGAACACAAATTGCATAGCTAAATCTCTCAGCACACTCTTTACGATTCTGGTTGTTATGTCCACATCGGGCGCTCCTCAGGTCTTCAGAAAAAATTAGCAGGTTATTGGCTGAGTCAGCATCCAAGATCATATCCTCTGTGGAAGAAAAATGAGACAGCAAAAGGGCAGACTATACATCCACTCCATATTTCTACTGAAAATGCCCAAATACAGAGTTGAATTATGTTCCTTTAATTCTTGTTTCACTAAAGCAAATTTTTTTCTGAGGAAATTCACCTAGCGCTATTGACTAGTTCATAATATCCCATTTTTCATGGCAGAATGGGCCTTTTATTCACATTTGGGTTACTGTTTGTATTAAGCTATGTGGTTATTTGATTATTCTTCTCTTTAATGAACAAAATCCATGAAGGTGGATACCATCAAAGTTGTTTGCTTTCAAATTTAATATATATGAAAGCATATTGCCTATCAAACTTTAGACATCATTAATGAAGAAAAAAATATTCTATTTATTGTAAAATAATGTTGAAATAGTTAACTTTCTTTTTTCCTTGTCATTGAATTCCCAATTCATCTTAGTGGCTGAGTAGTTACATTGAAAACTTTAAAACTGTTATCATTATATCAAAATTAAGGATTAATGCTAGAAGGCCTGAGGCAATGGATTAACTCTGCGTTAATGTTATTCAATATTCAAAGTACTTTTCAGCCAACAATAGCTACAATTTTGGATAACAGAGGTCTAGGGCATGACCCAAATATATTTCCTTTAAATTATCCAGTGCAGTTGGATTTATTCTACATTCAGAGCTGAGAACAACTGATGCTTGTAGCACATAGAAATTTTAGGTGCCAGAATTAAACTAATGTCCATTTTTAATATTGAACCTTTTGAACAGTTGTTTATTCCAGGGCCCATTGTGGGAACTTACACAGATTTTCCTTACCTTGGAGCTTCAGCATCCTTGGGTTCATCTGTAGAATAATTTTCAATTGGGACTCCAGATCTCTAACCTTGGAAACCAGTTCGCCCAGCTGGCAATTGGGTCTGACATTATTCTTCTGTGAGACCATAGGGCAGGAAGGGCACAACATACCTTCCAGATGGTGTTCCTTCTGCAGTGAATTGATGCAGTGCAAGCAGGAGACATATCCACATTTTAGGTATACTGGGTTTTCAAGATAAGTCATGTAGATAGGACATCAACTTGCTTCTTTAAAAAGTTCAGCCATGTCCACTGTCTGGGTAAAATCTGCAAAAGAATAGTGTTTATATGAATTGAATGACCTGGGATGCTTTCATCTTTACATTCAGAGTTGTGATGTACCTTCTTTGTGCAATCATTAGCACCAGGTAATGAAAATACAATATACATACACATATAAAAGTCATGACTTTGAAATTATGATATTTAGAATATAGTTGGAATGAAGAATATAATTCATTATTTAGCATTAAGTTGAAGTCAAATGATCTAGACCTGGGGTGTCCAATGTGGTAGGCACAAAACTCCCGTGGTTCATGAACAAGTGAAAATTTCCTTGATCTAAATTGAGCTGTGCTGTGAGTGTAAAATACAGATTGGATTTTGAACATGCAGTAAGGAAAAGAGAATGTAAACTACCTCATTAATAACTGTAAATAATTACAATCAATATGTAATCAATTACATATTGAAATAATATCTAGGGTATTAAATTAATTGGACTTGTTTCTTTTTACATTTTTAACATGGCTAGATAGATAATTTCTAATTTCATTTGTGGGTCACACTGTATTTCTGTTGAGCAGTGCTAGTCTAGACTCAGACACCACCCAAATACTCCCCCAGCTGATGTGACTTGGATGTAGCAAAAAACACATAGCAGCAGCTGAGAAGTTGAAGAAGTCAATCAGGACACTCAATTCACTATCTGGTGGGGCTGTCTAAGCTATGGTTTGATAATGAAAACTAAGACTATATCATTTCTTCTGCCTAAGTGTGGAAATTCAATGTTATGTCTGTTATTCCTAGATCAGTGGGCCCAAAAGTACCAAAGCACACATTGTGGGTGGCATTGATTTGGCCTCAGACAATACTTGCAGAAATAATAAATTATCAATTGCCTGGTCCTTGCTCTCCTATATCTGCCCTTTGTAGAATTTTGAGAAGTAAAATGGAAAGTACATAGGATGGCACTCACCACTCCTCCACTGTGTTCTTCTTTGGCTACAGTTGCTTCCTCTGTCAGCTCAGTTCTGAAGTGAAATCCACTGAGAATCCCTCTTCTCCATTTATATCCTGCCTCTCTTCCTTATTTAATCAAGATTTGATTTAATCTTGGTGTAAATGATGACATAGAAAGGTTATTACGAAGGAGACCATTTTGTTTTGAAATTATTTTTCCTATTAGTATGGACAAATATTACCACGCTATTATCATTCTAAATTACATTTTAAACATTATTTTTGTTGGTAGTAGGTATTAGGACATAAAGTTCTTTTTTTTTTTTT
>JAQZBX010041936.1:0-22175 GCA_029593785.1 Cabassous unicinctus | reverse complement strand
TCAATCCCTATCTTTTAAGCCCAGCTGCAAAGCCAATTCCTCAATGGCCTTTTCTGCTCATTCCAACCACACATGGTTTTCCCACAGAGCACCCTGATTTTTACAGTTTTCATGGTTTTTTATAGGTGGCTTCTTTGTAAGTTCCCGTTGGCACCGCATTTCACACACGTTGGGCGAGCTCTGGGTGGTCGTGCCTGGGCAGGGGAACACGGCACCAGAGTCCTCCTTTAAACACGCCTGTCTGAGCTCTGCTGGGCTCCACGGTGTGAACTGGGCCCAGTGACTGGGCGTCTCAAAAACAAAATGAGGCTCTCGGATGAGATGTCCCCAAGACTCCTCGCAGCTCTGCCGTAGTCCTCTAGGGCTGCTACAACAAATGACCACAGACGGGGGGCCCTAAAACAACAGATATTTATTCCTTCAGTTCTGGAAGCTAGAAGTCTGAAATCAAGGTGTCAGCAGGGTTGGTTCCTTTGGAAGTTCTGAGGGAGAATCCATTCCATGCCTCTCTCCCAGCTTCTGGAGCTTGCTGGCAACCCTTAGCGTCCCTTGGCTTCTAGATGCCCCAGTCTCTACCTTGGTCTTCACATGGCCTTCTTCTCTGGGTGGATTTCCATGTCAAATCTCTCTCTCCTTTCTCTTGTAGACACCAGCCATTGGACTGAGGGTCCACCCTATATCCAGGATGATCTCGTGGCCAGATCTTTAACTTGATTACACCTGCAAAGACCCTAGTCCAAATAAGGTCATGTTCCCAGGTGCCAGGAGCTAAGGCTTGGACCTTTCTTTTGTGGGACACAATTAAGCCCACTCTGGGCTCTAACTCCATGGAGTTCTATCAGTTCTTCAAGCCCAGCTAGATGGCATATAGAAAACTCCAAATAAGGCCACTCAGGGCTAAAATTTTCCCTTCCTTTTTTTTTTTTTTTTAAATCTACATTGTGGATCATTCAATCATCCTTAATTTGAAGGCCAAGCAATGTTTTTCTGTAATTTTCTCTTTTCATTTTCTAAAATACTGGCAGCAAGCCAGTCTCCAAATTTCAGATACTGTTCCTGAACTCTATCTCTCTGCTCAGGGTCATCTATTTTTGGCTTCCTTTGCCAATTCACAGCCTAGAAGTCCCCGAAAGCACTGCCTCAGAGGGCGTGTAATGGCCTCAGCTGCCTTCTCACTTCCCAACTCCTTAAGATGCCTGGCAATAAAAAGACAAGGGCCAGGGATTGGATGTGGCTCAAGCAGTTGAGCACCTGCCTCCCACATGGGAGGTCCTGGTTTGGTTCCCAGTGTCTCCTAAAGAAAAAACAGACAACAAGCAGACAGTGAGAAAAAACAACAAAGCAGGCAACAAGCAAAAACAACAAAGCAGACATCAAGCAAAAACAACGAGAAGACAATGATGAACACAATGAGCAAACAGACGAGGTAGCCAAAAAAGACAAGGGCCATTGGAAGAATCAGATGGCAGTGCCCATGTTTCCTCAGCGCCTGAGTATTTAGAGAGAAGCTGGTCACTCTCATGAAATGGCCACAAGGAGACCAGCAGTGCCACCACGACACAGACATCACGTGCTGTGCTCCCACCGCACACCAAGTGAAAACACCCTTTTTAAAATGTGACTGCAGCAGGAAAAGCTATTTCTACACCAGATTGCACTGCATGATGCCATTGATGAATGAGGTGGCTGGAAACAAAAGGCAATCATTTTTCTTTCTTAATGAATATATCTCTGCAGGTTTCATGGCTGTCAGACCAATCCTCGGAACCCCAATCCACGGAGATGAGCTCCACCAGGAAACACCACCAAGCTGTATGCTGCTCTTATGTTCTGCCTGTTTTAAAAGCTGGCTTTGGCAGATGTGTTGACCACTTGCACAATACATCTACTCCCAGAAAAGAGAAGGGGGGAGGGGGATCAAACACTGTGTTTTCTTTAAATTCTCATTCAGAACAAACCCCTTGGCTTTAAAAAAGGAGTGTAATGCTTGCTTCAATGATGATAAACTAGTTGGAACAAATTATAAAGAAAACATTGAAGAGATAAATAATTTATTTTTAAAGAACCTATATGCTAATATATCTCCTGACTAGTAAATTCTAAAGAATGTAAATCTCCAGATTACATTCTTTCTGAGGCCAAGATTTTCCAGAACTTTTGGAACATTTCTAAGTAAATGAAATAAACTCAGTAATCTTTTAAAGAGTTCACTGTTCAATGATATTAGGGGAAATGGATGATCATCCCTTTATGATTGTACCATCAGGTAAAGGAAAGTAACAGGAACTCTTAAATCATCCAAGACGAGAAACCACTACATCCAGATGGGCTCTGGCACAAATAAGCAGGGATGCTTCAATCCAATGCTAACTTTCTCCCTTAAGATAATGAAGGGATAAAAAGGATGTATTAGAAAGGGATCTTCAAAACCCTTTCTAATTTCTACCTATGTCCTACCCCCACAGCCCTTTTCCTACACCCTAGACCAAACTGACAAAATTAAGCTTTATAAAAGTTTATAAAATACAACTTTATAAAATCTGTTACTGAACTTCAACAATATATTTTTAAACAAATCACATGAACTTTTCCATGTTGAAGTGCAATGTAATTGGGTCACCAGATAAAAAAAGACACAGCTGTAATAGAAAACATTTCGGAAAAGGAAATTCATATTTCAAAAGCCCTGACTAATCATAAAGTGATGCAAATTTGAAAGGAAATACTCAGATTGTATTTTTACCCAGCTGAGCAGTCAGATGTTTGGAAATGCCCTGGATTTTTCTAAATATTCCCTGCTGTTAATAGAAAAACAGCTCAGATGCTTCAGAAACAAAGGACACATTTTAAAACGGTTTCTGTATATTTTTTTTAACTTCAGCTGCTCCATTCCCATTGCAATAGAAGGTTTAACTTAACTATAAATACGCTGAAGCAAAGGTGTTTACACTGAGTTATTTTTTGAAAATTGCTAAGAGGTGTGAGTCTGAGAATACGCATCGAACTTCAAATGAGAGAATGGAAAAAAGAGGAGGTGATGAAGGACTTAGCACATTTTCAGTTTGTTTCTCTTACAATCTGTGAGAGAACCCAGACGGTTGATGGGATCCAGGAGAAAATGCAAGACGGCTTCGTTCCAGGGAGTTTGGCAAGGACCTGGGCAAGGACGAGGCATGTGGGAGCTGGCCTCCTGGAGGAGGTGGTGACAGCGGCAACAGAGGTGCATGACGCTGAGCTGGGAGGACAAGTTCTGACAACCGGCTGAACGATCCCTCGCGGGCTTTTCTTCAAAAGTGAAGACGGGGGACTCTGGTCAGCCACAGGTAAGCTGGCAACTTGGGGTGAAGCCTGTACAGTCAGTGAAGCCAACGCCAGTGAAGATCAGACATCCAGAAGTAGTTTGCAGATTTGGCGTGGGCAGGGTGAGAAGGAGAACTGGCCAGCCTCGAAGCACCCCCCGGCTAAGCAGGCCTGCTCAGCGAGGGCGGATGGAGGAAGTGTCCCCTGGGCTCCCTGCGCAACAGGCAGGATTCGAGATGCAAATTGAAAACAGGCTGTGGGGTCTCGGCCAGGTTCTGCCCTGGGTGATTGCTCGGCCCTTGCCCCTCCTTTCAAAAATAGCACATGGAAGCTGCGAAAAATGTGGACTGGCCCCTTTGCGACTCTGATTCTGAGGACACGTGGGTGGGAACCAGAATGAGTCCCATTTGCTCGAAATCCTCGTTGCCCTTTTTTAGCATCTGTTCTCTGGCTCAGAGCTGTCCCTAAGAAATGGGAAGAAAACAGTACCTCCAAACAGCATGGAGCAGAGAAACCTGGCGAGCCCACCCTCCACATCCTAGGCCCCCCAAGGGGCCAGCCCAGTGAAGATGGCAAATTCAGAGCAATGGTCTACAGAAATGAGTGACCTGTCCAACAAGGCATTGACTTTCCAAGATGCCACGCCTAGCTCATCCTAGGGTTAAGACTACTTTTTTAGATTAAGTCCAGCATCTTCATTTAGAAGTTTGGTCAATAAATAAAAACACTATAAACAAATTCTGCAACGTAATTTTCCACAGTGACCTCGTGACCTTGTGGAAGAACATACGCATCAGCGAAACTTGCATCAGGAGCCGTTGGCCATTCCTTTTATTTTTTTGGAGAGGAGGTGGGAAGGGACCTGTATCTTCCTCCATAAAAAAGTGTTCGTTTCGTACTTTCTGACTGCAATGGCATGAAGACAAATATAATCCAGACTGCAAGGTATTCATTTTTTTCCTTCATATTTTAAAAGAAATGAAAACATGCTCATTGGGCCCTAAAATTTCATGGATCCGAGTCACCGTGCCATACCCTGGGGCCCATGCCTAATGAGTCAGTTGGTCCTAGGAACTGCCCTGACATCCCTGGCTGGAACATACTCAAGTGAAAAGATCTTCTCACTTATCTCTGTAACCCTAGCTCAGCCTGGCACCCAGTAAGTGCTCAATAAATAACTGTTGAACCAACTTGAACTGAGCAGATAGAGCTCTCGGGTTATTCTAGGTTATTAGTGAAACATGAAGCAAGAAGAGTAAAAGAAGAAAGTACCGGCAAAGACAGGGAATTAATAAATGGAGCCTCCACTCCTGGTGGCAGGGTGAGCATTTGGGAGCTCGTCCCAAGAAAGCTTCGTTTTTGAAACTGAAATAAAATGAGTGTTTTACAGCCACTCATTCTGTTCCTTTTTTTCTCTCTGTCTCTCTTCTTTAAATTTTGTTTTTCGCTCACCAGGGCTTGGCGAGGTTTATTTACAGCACAACTATTTGCCTGTCTTCAGATGAAGGTTTCTCAAACTCAGATTTTTCCACTGAGGTTTTCTGAAGGTTGAGTTGGCCTTTCTAGACCCGATCTCACTCACAGTTCTAGACAAGTTTATAGTCCAGGTTGTTCTTATCTCTCGAAAATTCTACTTTGCCATATAAATCACAAAGATTTGAGATCATTGCCATATCTCTGCATGAAAAAAGTTGTTTTTTTCTCAGACAGGAATCCACGTTGGGGAACAACCACATGTTCCTTAGCCCTTTTGCCACCACATAAAGTTTAAAAAGAAAAAAGACAAAAAAGAAAGAAAGAAAAAGGAAGGAAGGAGGGAGGGAGGGAGGGAGAGAGGGAGGGAGAGAGGGAGGACATCCAACAAGGAAGAAAGATAAAACAGCACAAAAATTTACAGCCTGACTGGGAAGATAAGACTTGTGCATTATAATTATGTATCGTAAGTTTCTTAGAAGATCATGCCCCAAAAAGCGTTCTACAGGATGTTAATAGTGTCACAAAAGCAAACGTTTCCATGGGCATGAGTTTGAAAGGGTGGAAAAAGCTAAGCCAGTTTCTGTAATGCAGGGCTTCTCAGAGCCTTCAACATGTTAACGTGCAATGTGAGTCTTTGTGAGGCTGATGAAACATTTGTCATCTCATAAATTCACTCACCAGGGAATCCTATGGCTTGGGGATCAGGAGCGTGGAGTACAGGGAGAAAGATATAGTTCAAGGGACGCGTATTCCAGGAAATACTCTGGAAAACACTAGCCTCACAGAGATGTGTTGAGTTTCAAAGGAGAGATAACGTGACTATTTGTATGAGAATCCAGAGTATTCACTATGGGCTGAAATGGTTGGAAAGGGTTTCTTAAAAGTAGCATGATTCCTGTCAGTGCTGGAAAAAGGTCTAAACAGACCTCTCTTTGAGTAAGAGAGAGGAGTGTGAGAGAGGAGTGTTTGGGCTGGGAAATAGCTTCACAAAGGAAACCATTGAAAAACTATATTTGAAGCACACCAGAGGTCTGACATGGAAGGTATTCTGTGGAAGAGACCGGAAGGATTTGGAGGAAAGGAAGAAACAGATGGGAAGGAAGATTAGCATCCGACCCTGGAGGCCTTCAACCCCAGATTGAGAACCTCAGCCTGGGAGCATCGGGAAACAAGAAATCAACTTCAAGGCCAAGGCGGGGCCGCTGGTGCTGGAAGAGCATACGTGAGGTAGGCTGTGACCATGCAGATGACCAGTTGGTAGCAATGTCGCCTCCCGTGTGCTTGGCTGGACGAAAGCGGGAGCAGATGGGTGGGGTTATGAGCTTGGCACATGGTGAGCTCCTTCAGCGCAAGGCGAGCCCTGGGCAGGTTAGGAAACCCAGATTCCAGACCCGGCACCGCTGTGACTTGGGACAAGTCATTTAACCTTCCCAGGACTCGATGTCTTCATCTGTAAAGCAAGAGTATTTTCGATGAGACCCTACAGGTCCATCCCTCTCTAAAGTCCCAAGAGTCTCTGACTATGTGGAGCCAGGCAGGGAAAGCCAGTGGGGCATTTTGAGGTCAGGCACCACACCCCAGCCTCCTGCTGAGTGCTTAGCAAGGCCGCGCCAGCTGACAGAACCTCTCTCCAAAGGGAGCGCAGCTGTCCACAGTCTGGGCAGCCGGGCAGCCAAATGCAGCCACCTGCGCCATCTGGGAAAGGGGCGGGGCCTCCTTTGCAAACAAGATGCATAAGTTCTGAGGGAACCGAGGGGTGGAAGGGACAGGGGACTTACAGGGGGAGTCTTCTTCCCCTTTGAATTCAGGCCTCCTGAATCTTAAATGATGGAATCGATCATGCTCATGTTTCCTAATTCCCTAGCTAGTTCCTGAACTCCAAGAGCCAATTAACAGTTCCTGAGTCTGTAAAACTGAGAAATCAGTAATAGCTTCATAGAGCTGCAGAGTAGATTGAATGGCATAGGTTGTTTAAAACACAAAACCACGTGCCTGGCCCGGAGTGACAAGTCAATAAATGTTCTCAGCTTCGGAGTCTGTGTGTGTTGTGCTCAAATCTAACGATTTCCCAGGATGTGTCTCTGAGATGTCACCTGCTCCATCCCACTCCATCTCTCTCACTCCCAGCGCTCTGCCCTGCCACCGCTTACGGCTTCCACAC
The DNA here is from genome assembly GCA_029593785.1 of Cabassous unicinctus. Classification (NCBI taxonomy): domain Eukaryota; kingdom Metazoa; phylum Chordata; class Mammalia; order Cingulata; family Chlamyphoridae; genus Cabassous; species Cabassous unicinctus. The sequence goes on along the minus strand of JAQZBX010041936.1, from coordinate 15,238 downwards.
CTGGGCCTGCCTTCATTCCAACGCTGCAAAAGGAAGACTAAGCAAATATAGGCTCACAGAGGCCTCTCAAGCTTCTTTATACTTACAGCCTACAATATAATTTTACCTAAAATATTGGAATAATTTTGTTTTCCATTATTAATATGATTCTTGCTTGCCAAGATGAAATATGGTTTCCTCTGGTTTAAAAAAAATGCCCAATGTCATTTTAAAAATGACGTAATGCCTAGTAACCTTGGTTGTTTTTTAAAAGCCCTTCCTACCGACTGCTTAAGGGACTTGGTTGTAATGTTGATTCATGCCACAGTTTATTTGCTTCACTTCCGGCTTCTGGCTGACCTCTTAATTGGTAAATTAGTTGGAGAATATGAGTCAATTAATTAGAATGCATAGTTATTTTTATGAACTTAGCTGCCAGCACATTGGTTCATGACATGTGTTTTCCTAAAGTGGAAGAATGGCTAAAATATGTGTATAATTTTACTTGATATATGATTCCAAAAGTCAAACAATGTGAATAAAATTCATCCATCCATCCCTTCAACAAGTATTAATTATCTGTTATGTGCTGGTCATGATTCCAAGCACTGGAGGTAAGAAATGGAAAAGGCATTCAAGCCAGGAAGGGGCAATAGGCAGGGAAGCAAATCCTTATACACAGATTTATCATGGTGACATGGACAGGGTGGGCTGGTGCACAAAGAGGGGCCACCAGCCCGCTGGAGGGTCAGCCAAGATTTCCAAGGGCAGAGTGAATAGGGCCTCACCAGTGGATGCGTGGGAGAGAGGATCTAGTCATAGAAAGACATTCCAGGTGGAGGAAAGTTCCCATGAAAAGGCCAAAGACACCAGGGAGGAGAGTCATTCAAAATGACCTAAACATAAAATACAGCAAGGGGAAGCAGACATGGTGAGCAGGAGCTACATGGAGGGACGGACAGATCCCGGAATTTGGGCTTCATTCTGAAGGCCATACGAAATTTCTGAAGGGTCTTAAGCAGGAGGGGCAGCATAGTCAGGTTTTTAAAAATCCCTCTGGAGACAATGTGGATGAATTAGAGAGAGCAAGAAGGAAGACTAGTTGGGAAGCTAAAATCAAGGCCCAGATGAGCAATGATGAGCGTCAGGGTGAGACAGAAGCATTAGAGAGAGAAAACAAGAGCAGATTTCAGATATACTTAATAGATCAAATCAGCGGGGTTTGATCCTGGGTGGAGAAAAAGTGAGAGGGAAGAGTTGGAGTGGGTCCCAGAGCTCTGCTCAGTGCAGGGTTGAATGGCATTTCCATCAAGTCAAGGACAGGAGAGAGGAGAACCAGATGCTGGGGAAAAAACGTGAACTCCATCTCGGCCATGTGAATTTGAGGAGTCCATGCGGTGTCCAAACTGCAAGTGCCCAACAGGCAGTTGTATACATAGATCTGGAACTCAGGAAATAAGTCCAGGCTGGAGAGAGACCTTTGGAAGTCATAACTGTTATAGTTTACAATGAGCATGCGATTGGTTACCCAGGAGAGGCAGGCAGAGGAAGAGACCAGGAAAAAGAAAAAGAGTAGTTCAAGGATATCATAGGAAGATTAAGGATGATAAAGACGAAGGGGTTTGTATGTGGAGATCACCATAGAAGAGAGTTTAGAGTGTGTGGCCAACAGTGCCAAATGGCACAAAGAAGTCAGGATGAGCCCTGGATGTGTCATTGTTTGTAAATTTCAATTCCAATGAGCTCAACAAATGGCATTGAGTATCTACTATGAACAAAGTGCTGCCAGTTGCTATTAAAAAAAGAGAGAAAACCCAATGGCTCTCAAACATTTTTGTGCCTGAAGGGTTTAGATTCAGATTCCTGAGCCCACCATCCAGGATTTTGATCCAGTAGGTCAGAGGACAAACCCAAGGAGCTCCTACCTATTTCTGATGAACACAGTCAGAGACTACATTAAACAACACTGTCAAAGTGCCCCCTTTGATACAGAGTCGGGCCTTCTAACAACAAAAATGTTTCCCAAGGGTCCATAATATCACAGTTTCTCTCCCAAACAGAGAAAACCAAGAGACTTTCAGATTGGCTTAATCTTCCAGATGACTTCAACCTTCTAGCCCTCAGTATCCTCAAAAGGAGATCAGAAATTCTCACAACTGGAAGAAAAACCTGGGCATATATACATATATTTTTTTTTCTTTTTTCTTTTTTCTTTTTCCTTGATTCCACCCTACTTCCTGAATCAGGCTCCTAGAGATGGGGCCAGGAATCCAGATATTTTTAAAATCTCCCCATTGATTCTGTGGTGCATCCAGGTTTAGAAACAACTCAATAGATAATCTCTAATTTGATTCCAACCCTTAAGAGTCTATGAATTCAATGACTGTCTGCAAGAGGAATTGTGTTTTGGCTGCCAAAATAAGGCCCTAATAAAACCTCCTGGCAAAAAGGAAGTTTAAGATTCCTTGATATCAGCAGAGCCCACAATAAACTTTAGTCCAACTGTGAGTTTTCAGAGTAAATATTATTACAGTGATGTAGAATTTTAGCTGGCCCAATTAGTTATGCAACTGAAGCACTTCGATGGATTAGGTGTGCCCTGATGTAAGCATTTGGTTCACTAATTGTTACTATCAACTTCAGCAGACTCCTTACATACTTCAGCGAAGATTTACCATTGTTGTTGTAACAACAACAGGAGTCTGGGAAGAATGAGCCCTTTTGTCAGCTCTAAAATGGGGAAATTCAGTAAGTATATATTTAATTTGGTGCCAAAAAATAAATTCTCAGGCTAATAAGGATTATAAAGGGCAAAGAGACTCATGATAAGTAACAGAGGGCTGGTAATCTAAAGTCCCAATTCTCCGGAGCACTGGTAAAAGTGACCAATACCTGAGTGAGCTGGTTACCCCTCCTTACCTTTTCTTCCTCCTGTGGTGAGCTCCCATCTTGTGAGAGCAATGGTCTGTGTCCCCAGGCTAGGGAACAGAGAAGAAAAGAGCCAGGGAAGAAGAGCCACTAGGAGGACTTTAAAGCCTGCCTGCAAGGTCTCCCTTCGGTGTGCCCAGAATTTAGTCTTATCTAACCCTGGGAAGGCATTGTCATCTTCCTGCAAAACAGACACTCCTCTGCTTAAAAGCCTCAGTAGGGCTTCCACTGCACAGATAATAAAATCCAAACTGTTTTAGAGGGGCAAGAGCATTTTCCCACCAGGCCCTCACTCCCCTCATATCCTTCTCCCCACCTTCCCTCTCCTCAACCCCTCACACCAGTACACACCCTCCATTCCATGCTCACTGAACTTCTGACTTTCCTGAACCTCTTACTTTCACTATTCAGGTTCTTTCTCTGCATGTTCTGTAGCATCATAACATGTGTACCTCTCCTTTCCTCACCTGGTAAATAGCACTCATCTATCAAGACCCTAATCAAACAGCACTTCCTTCGTGAAGATTTCCTGGATAGCCCCAAGCAAACATAGTTGATCCACCACTGGTGCTTCTAGAGCCATTCATTTCAACTCCTATAAAATCACAGTCCCTGATCAACTATTATTTATCTACTTACCCATCTGACTCTTCCACTAGACCATGAGCAATTCAAGGCCAAGCTCAGAGTAGACTCTCAAATAGTTCTGTTGCCAGGAAGAAAGGAAGGAAGGGAGGGAGGGAGAGATGGAGGGAGGGAGGGAGGGAGGGAGGGAGGGCGGACAAGGGAAGCGAGGAGAAAACTGGACTGAGTCAGGGCACCTGTATTTCTTCCTCTGTGGATAAACAAACGTATATGGGGAGTAACCATTAAGCCCAAGACCTTGTGCTGGGCATTCTGAGACAAATGAGATCTAGCCTCTACCCCTACAAAGAGCTCACAGGCCAGCAAGAAACACAGGTAAACAAAGAGACGATCACATTAAAAATCACATTAAAATCAGAAGTCCAGTGGTGTTACACACAGAGTGCTGGAAGAGCCTGGAGGAGAAGTGGCTAATATAGACCAGGAAACTCAAACTGAAAACTGAATCCTACAGGATGTGGGGCTGTAAGCAATTTACATTTCCAGTAGATGGACAGTATGTGCCAAAGCATGAAAATAAAGGGAAACAGAGAAAGAGTTCATAAGGAATGCTTGAGGTATGTGACAGCAAGCAGGCAGGATGGATAAGAGACGAGGCTGGAGAGAGAAGCAGACTAGAGACAAGTGTGCACGTGGAAAGAGCCAAAGAGGAAGCTCTTGCTTAACCCTGGCCTCCTTCTACCTGGAATATGCTCGGACTCCCCCAGCCCAAACCTACCGTCCTTCAGATAGAGGCTCCAGGCACCCCCACTTTTCCATTACAATGCTCATCAAATTTCATTGAAATAACCTGTCTAATATTTGGCTGGAAGATTCCCCAGGGTAGGGATTATATCTGTCTTCTTCATCAGTGTGTCCCAGCACCTAGAAAGTTCACAGCCTATAGTGAGCCCACCGTAAATATTGGTTAAATGAATGCATAGCTCTATTGACAAAATCTTTTGGTCACGGATCCATGAAATAGTAAAAGAAGAGTACCATTTGGTTAAATGTTTGAGAAAATCCGGAGATGAACAGGATCTGCAAGGAAAGCTGGTTCACACCCAGCCTCTGCCCCTCGGACAGGCTGCAGCTTCCAGCAGTGCGTGTCAGCTCACTGAGCCTTGGTTTCTTACCTTTAAAAGGATGACTCTAATCCCTCATGTCTACAGCTTTTACATCACAGTAGCCCAAAAGCCATTATGACCCATGCTGAGAAGTTCTTTTGGGTGACTAAGAGGGAGGGCAGTACTCGGTGCCACTCATTTACAGGACTGTGATCTCATTAAATTTGTCCTGAGGAAAATAAGTGGAAAATCCACTCTTGACCTTATTACATGGGAAAATACAGTCAGGGGTGAAAGGAGAGGGCACATCTCCTTTTGGTAAGTACCCAAGAGATGGATATGGACATCCTAATGTTTTTCATTTTCTAGTTTAAAATATCCGAAAAGAGCCAATATCCCTAAAGCCGCCACCCAGGTGAAGGGCTCAAGCTACCATGTGGTACCATGCGGGCCATGTGGTCTTCCTATGCGTAGGAGAATCCAGACGGTTGGAAACAAGCAAAACAAACTAAAGCCAAGTTTTAAGTAATTTCATCTATGTGTTTGCAGAGATTAATTATGTTTATTGCATCTGACACCAGTCATGGATAGCAAACATCTTTTGTAAGCCTTACAACAAAAGTTAAAAGCATTACTCGTAATGGCCGGTTTTGTTTTATTATATCTGACTCAAAGCCGAAGGTAGACAGCACTTAGAGCTGTCTGGGAACATTAACGTTTGGAAGGCAAGGCAGGCAGCTCCCCTCTCTGGCCTCCTACATGCACCTGCATACACTCCTCCCGGGTGCGGGTGGAGTGGGGGTAGAGAGGAGGTTCAATACCACCCGTATTTGTTGTGCAGCCGCTGTATCCAAAGCACAGTGCTGAGCATTGCTGGATCCACCAAAGTGGACAAGACAAGGGTCCCTGCCTCCAGGGATAGACAGGGAGTCAATAAAAAGACAATATTACCTGCCTTAGGTAGGTAAGACAACAGTGGATGAGAGTGTATTGAGAAGGGAAAGATGAGCTCTAGGTGAGAGAAATCGGGACTGGAGGTGGCATCTGAGATGTGACAGCCACAAAGAGGTATCTCTTGGGCAGACAGAAATGGCAGTTGGATTCTGGGTGCCAAGAATAGCACAAGCAAAGATGGAAAACTGAGCAAGTATGGGACATGTTCGGGCAAAGCTCTAGATGATGTGTGCCCACATGGGGAAACAGCACACAGTGGGGCAGGAGAGATAAGGCATGTCATTGAAGGCCTTGAGTGCTGGCCTGAAGAACAGGTGCATATCTGATAGTAAGGAGCATGTATGATCTTGAGCAGAGGTGTGACATGAGAATCAATGCAGGGTGGTGTCAGGTGTGCCAGCCAGCAGGGGCCTTTAAGAAACTGCCTTCCACCACCCCAGTTAAGAACACAGTCAAACCTGGTGATTAGGGTCTGTAGAATTGCTTTAATACTACAGAAATTAATGTGGTAGATTTGGTAACTTTCAGTCAGCTGACCTGGAAACCTATCTATCGTGTCCATAAGCCAAATGCATTTACAGCAATTGGCTTAGAAACAATATTGGATGACAACCCGGTTGTGAGTTGTAGACCATTCTCCCAAACAACGAAGATTTGCATCATAACTTTAACGGGCGCTTCCACTTTTCAAGGAGAACTTACAATCTAGTAGGAAAAAACAAAAGTATTTATGACAAAGGAACCAGGGGATCCAAGCATGAGGGCATACAGCTGCACTTGTGCCCCCAACCCCAGGACAAGGGGAGGATGCACCAGGAAAGTCCTCACTGGCTAACAAGGGCCTGTCTCTATGAGTCTTGAAAAAACAGCTTAAAGTGGTAGGTTTTTAAAAATTCATCACATTTTCATGGAGTTAATTTTGCTGGAAAATCGTTCTCCCTTTTTAGAACATTAATCTCTGGGGACAGAGTACAGAAAGAGGAAACCTATTTTCATTAAGTTGCCTAAGAAAATTGTTGCACCCTAAAACCCAGGCTAGTTATGAAATTCCATTGCATTTGTTCCTTATTTGTTTACTTTGAAACCACTGATCTAAATCTACTTGGGCCACTTGACACAAAATAATAATAGCTCTGTTTATTTTCATTTGGCTTTAAAGGGAAAAAGTGGGAAAAGGGGGGGGACAAGGTCTCAGCCAATGATCAAGGAAATGTAACAAAAGTTAACATCTCCACAAAAATGAATCCAGATTGAACCTTTGTATCTCGACATTGTAACAGATCCTTTCTTCACAAACAAGACATTTATGTCTTTTTTCCCTGCATTTTTTCTGGATCCATAATCTGGACTGGTACCAAGTATAAATCCTTAAATGTCAAAGGAAGTTACTACAGCTTATGTTTGAGAAAATACAATGCAAAATATACAATAAAATTGTACAGAAAAATAATGGGTGGTAGAATAAATATGTAAATGTGTATATTTGCATGTCTATTAATAAATTCATTTTCATATGAATATGAACTTTGTATTTTAAAGTAATTTTAAGTTTATAGAGAAGTTGAAGAATAATAATTCCCATATGCCTTTCACCTAGATTCCCCAAATATTAACATTTATCACTTGTGTGTAAGTTACAGACATGTTGCCCCTTTCCCCCTAAACACTGAATGGTGTGTCTTATAGAAACAAGAACATTTTCTCACATAACTACAATGTAATGTCAAAATAGAAAAATTAACAATACTATTCTTCAGACCTATTATACAGACTTTATTCAAACTTTGTCAATTATCCCAATAATGTCTTTTATAACAAAAGAAAATCCTAGATGAAACATTGCATGCATTTTCCACATGCTTAGCAAACCTGACTTTCATGTGTGAAGAGCAGAGACAAACTATTATCATCCTGCAGGAACTCAGCAAATATTGTTCCCTTGAGCCCTTCTTGAAGAATCTACTAGAGAACACACTTCAGACACCAAAATGATTAGAGAGACATACATATAAAGACAAGTGGTATGGTGATGCCCAATCTGCCTTTAATTGAGAAGGGGCTTAGATGCCATGGGGCAGAGGATGGGACTATCTTGCTTGCAGTTGTGGACTCTGATCCTTGAGATGGTCGTTGTCCATCATCATCCCCTTGTTAGTTGTCCTGGGTGAGTCCAATGAACTGGAGAGTAAGTGTTGCGACTCTGTTGAGATTCAGGGCCCAGCTGGTACTTGGACAGCCCAAAGATTTAAGTCTCTTGGACATACATCCATCAACTCTAGCACTAAGTATAGGTTCAAATAGAAGGGGCAGAAGAGCCATGTGTAGGGAAACCACAACTGAGTCCAACGATGTCACACTGGGGAGCATAAATTCCAAAGTAGGGCCCACTGGCAAGGCACCAAACTCCTGAGCTATCTGCCCTGACTAGAGTGTCTGGATGTGTCCAGAGCCCTCAGGAGCCCCGCTATTTGAGGCAATAGTTACTGTGGCTGTCAATGAGATCCTGCTGAGATGTGCATAAATAGAACCTCTGGAATGACCTCCTGACTCACTTTGAAGTCCCTTAGCCATATAAACTCATTTGTCTTTACCCTTTCCCCCTTTTGGTCCAGGTCTTTTTCCAGTTTCTTTGTTAGTTTACACTTGGTAATAATCCCTCGATGCCAGGGAGGCTCATCTCCAGGAGTCATGTCCCTCACTGGGGGAAGGTCTAAAGCATTTATATGCTGAGTTTGGCTTAAAGAGAAGCCACATTTGAGCAACAAGGAGGCCCTCAAGATTTAACTCTTAGGCACCCTTTAATACTAGGCTAAGTTTCTATTTCAAAAGTAAAGGTTCGTAAGTACAGTCATCAATATCAAGGGCCCATCAATGGTCCATCCTCCTTCATTGGTCACTGCCCCTATACTCCGGGAATTCTTGCTGTCCCATTAGAGAATGTGGCAGAGCTCCCCAGGATAAGAACAAGGGACTAGAATAGACTTACTGTTTTTCTACTACAGACTTATTTTGATTATAGCAATGGAAGAACTTTTATTATTGATGTGAAGGCAGTGGCCACTGGAGGTCCTGAGGGGAGGAAGAGGGAAAAATAGGTGTAATTTAGAGGGCATTTTTGGGACTTGGGAATTGTCCTGAATGACTTTGCAATGACAGATACAGGCCATTATGTATTTTGTCATAACTTACAAAAATGTGTGGGAGAGAGTGTAAACTACGATGTAAACTATAATCCATGCTTAGCAGCAGTGCTCCAAAATGTGTTCATCAATTGTAACAAATGTACCACACTAATGAAGGATGTTGTTAATGTGGGAAAATGGGGAAGGGATAGGGAGCGGGGCATATGGGAATCCCCTATATTTTTTACGTAACATTTATGTACTCTAAGTATCTTTTTTTTTTTAAGTGTTAAAAAAAAGGACAGATAGTGAGCATTCTAACATGCAGTTACTTGTAGAACTAAGACTAAATGAAGGTTAAAAGAGAGAAATTATATTGTAGATGACTATATGGCTACAGATCTGACAATGTAGATATAGTACAACCTTGAAAAATGGGGTGGGGGCAGCAATGGAGATAACAATGCCAAAAAACACTAACTCCTTCAGGAATTATGATTGGTGGTGGTTGTACTATGTTGTTATTCTGAGACTTTTGTATGTGTACTGTGGAATAAAGAAAACAGTTAATTATGGGGTATTCTAATTCTATCATCCCCTATGTACTTGAAAACTAGGAATCTTGGTGTGAAAGAACATAAACATACAATATAGAGGTGTTTTTAAAAAAACCCTGTAGTCTTGAATTTGAATTACAGTGTGAATATAAAAGGCATTTTATCTTATACACGTATATCACATAAATAGAGAGAGTGAAACAAAAAGAGAGAGAGAAAGAGAACATATATTTTTCTAGCTCCACCCACTGAAAAATGCCTGGAAACTATGATCAACTCCGTAGCAATGAGCATCCCTGCTGCCAAGATTGGTGTCTTGAAATACCATTTTCCATTAAAAGAAACTAGGGCTTCTTGGAGAAATGGTTGGTTCCAAGTCTGGGGCAAGAAATATGTAAGATGAGGCTGGAACTTTGGATGTAACAGATAGAAAACTATCGAATATTTCCAGGGACATGTTAAAAAGATTCAAGAGTGAAATAAGCCAGACACAAACAAACAACTACTGTATGATCTCATTGATATGAAATAATTAGAATAAGCAAATTCATACAGGTTAACAGGGATGTGTGGCAGTGGGGGTAGGGAACGGAGAGTTAATGTTTAATTAGTACAGAGTTTCCGTGTGGAGTGATGGAAAGGTTTTGGTAATGGATGGCAATAATGACAGCACAACCTTGTAAACATAATTAACAGCACTGAATTATATATTTGAAGTTGGTTAAAAGTGGAAATTTTAGGGTGTGTATACATTACTAGAATAATTTTTTTTTAAAAATAGGACTGTACAACATGCAATGAACTCTAATGTGAACTGTGGCCTATAGTTAATAGTATAATTATAATAATATTGTTTCATCAGTTGTAACAAAGGTGCAAAGTGTTAATAATAGGGAAAACTGTGCATATGAGGGGAGCTATATGGGAACAGTACTTTCTGTATCATTTCTTGCCCACAACTTCTCTAATAAAGAAAAACAAAGGCTCACAAGACAACTTGAAGAACTCACACTGGTCAAAGATGGAGCAATTTGAACTCCTATAAAGATGAAAATTGCAAGGGATTGAAACTCATCAAATGTATTTAAATCCATGAGTTCATAATGATATTGTTTTAATTAATTGGTGTTTTAGTTTCCTAGGCCTCTTAAAGCAAGTGCCATGAAATGAGTTGGCTTAAACAATGGGAATTTATTCGCTCACAGTTTCAAGGCTGAGAAAATGTCTAAATCAAGGCATCATCAAGGCAATGCTTTCTTCTCAAAGAAGGCTGCCAGCAATCCTTGGCAACTCCATCACTGGCAAAGAACATGGTGGCATTTGCTGGTCTCTCCCTTCTCTTCCAGGTTTCACTGATTTCAGTTTCTTGCTTCCATGGATTTCTTTCTCTCTGGGTATTCATTCCATTTATAAAAGACTCCAATTATAGGGTTAAGACTCATCCTGATTGAGGTGGGATACACGTTAACCTACATAGCCTCATCAAAAAGTCCTACTTAAAATTGGTTCACAACGAAAGAAATGAATTAACTTTAAGAAATTGTCTTTCTGGGGTACATACAGTTCCAAACTACCAGAACTGGTAAACTTTTGAGAATGACAGGGAACTAATATGTTATCTTGAAAGCTAAGCAAATTAAAGGAAAGAACCATGCATTTATCTTACTTTGCTGCATGAACTATACCACTGAGTAACCACATAGTAGATGAAGGAAAGCATTTCCTTATAAAATTATTGCAGTCAATAGGAAAAAACACACTAATAGAATTAGAACAATGCCATTCTGTGACCCTGATGGACTGCAGAATCCAGGCCATGTGCATCACATCTGCAAATATCAAAAGGCGGGTAGGGTAGGACAGAATTCTGGGAACTTGGCATCAGAGAGGCAGGCAGGGTTCAACTCTCTCACAGAAACAATGGCAAAAGGGCCAAAAGCTATCTGAGAGACCTGCTTTTGGGGTCAGCAGACCAGGACATTGCTACACAACTCCTAGGAGGGCGAGGGACAGAGAGACAAAGAACCTGAAACAACAAACTGTGAGTTACTAAACCTCCAGGCTGCTGGAAAGGGCTCCCCTACCCCACCCCCAAGATATTAAGCAGGGGTAAAACCCCTAGCTCATTGCAGCTGACTGAGAGGGGAGCAGTCAACTTCCTCCCTGTCAGCTTTTACAAGGGGGAAAGGAGGAGGAGTTGGGAGGCTTTTCTTCAATGAATTGGGCCAGCAGAGCCTGCTTTGAATCTCAGATCTGGCCAGACCAAAACAAAGGAAAACCAAGAGAGATACACCTCTGTGGAAAGGTGTGCCAAGTGCCATCTGCTGGCCAGTCTGGAAATTGCATGGACAAAAACTGCACTTGGGTCTCTCTGTTCTCTCACTTCTGGAGGGAAATCTGCACCCCATTAGTGAAACTCTGGCACAATTTTGATAACTTAAGCTGGGCAATTTTAAAGATTTAGAATAACTTGAACCAAATATCAAAGAAGAGCTGTGAAAAAATAATAAAAATAGGCAAGAGAAAGAAACTGGCCATGAGAGTAAATTCACCAACATATTCAGATGCCTAGACATCAGCAAAAAATCACAAGCGATACTAGGAAACAGGAAGAGATGGCCCAGCCAAAGGAACAAATCAAATATCCTGAAGAGATACAGGATTTAAGACAATTAATCAATGATAATCATGCAACTCTCCTAAATCAATTCAAAGAATTGAAATAAAATATGACTAAAGAGATAAAGGATATTGAGAAGGAACTGGGTGAGCATAAAAAACAATTTGAATGCCTACAAAGAAAATTAACAGAGCTTTTGGGAATGAAAGACACAATGGATGAGATTAAAAATACATTAGATACCCAGAAGAACTGAGAGCAGTGACACGAACAGATATCAGCATACCAATGTTCATAGCAGCAGTATTCATGATAGCCAAAAGTTGGAAACAACCCAGGTGCCCATGAATTGATGAATGGATAAACAAATTGTGGAGTATTCACATGATGGAATATTATGCAGTGGTAAGAAGAAATGAAGTCATGAAACATATGACAGCATGGATGAACCTAGAGGACTTTATGTTGAGTGAGTGAAGCAAGCCAGACGTGAAAGGACAAATACTGTATGACTGCCCTATTATGAACTAAATATATTATGTGAAATATAAATATATTATGTGAAATATAAACATGGGTAGAATTGCATATATAAGACTGTTTTTCTTTGAAGCTGAGCAAATGTAAGTTAATACTATAAAATGTTAATATCAGAAAAAAACAACAGTATACTAAGTGGAGGAGAACAGACACAGAGTACTACATATTGTATGATTCCATTTATATAAAAGGTAAATATAAAATAGTTTATAAAGATGAAAGGAGATTATTGGTTATGTAGGTCTGAGGAAGGAATGCTAAGGGGGGTGGAGTCTTTCTTTTTGGAGTAACGAAATTGTTCTAAAATTTTTGAGATGATGAATGTACAACATTGTGATTATACTAAAAGCCATTGATGATACACTTTGGATAGAGTAGCCAGAAACAGCAGTTATGTACAGTGGGGGAAGCATAGAGAGATTGAGAGGTGTGGAATTTTGTTTGTTTGTCTGTTTTTTGTTTATTATTATTATTGTTATTATTGAAATAATGAAAATATTCTAATAATGATTGAAGTGATGAAAGAACAACTATGTGATTATAGAAAATACCATTGATTATACACTTTGGATGAACTGCATGCTTTATTAATATGTATCAATAAAATTGATTTGTTTAAAAAAAAAACAAAAAAATACATTAGAGACATATTAGAGCAGATTTGAATTGCTCAAAGACAGAATTAGTGATTTTGAAGATAGAACATCTGAACTGGGAAAGACAGGAGAACAGAAAGAGAAGAAAATGGAAAAAATAGAACAGAGTCTCAGGGAATTGAATGACAATGTGAAATGCACAAACATATGCATTATCAGTGTCCCAGAAGGAGAAGAAAATAGAAAAGGGGCAGAAAGAATATTTGAGGAAATAATGACTGAAAACTTCCCAACCTTTATGAAAGACATAAATATCAATTAACAAGAACAACACACCCCAAACAGAATAAATCCAAATAGACCTACCTCCAGACACCTACTATTCAAATGACAAATATCAGAGATAGAGGATCCTGAAAGCAGTAAGAGGAAAGCAAAGCATCACATAGATGGGAACCTCAATAAGATTAAGTGCCAACCTCTCATCAGAAACCATGGAGGCAAGAAGAAAGTGGCATGATGTATTTAAGGTACTGAAAAAGAAAAACCAGCCAGCCAAGAATTGTATCTGGCAAAATGTCCTTCAAAAATGAAGGTGAGTCCAGTCTTCACAGACAAACAAAAACTGACAGAATATGTTACCAAAAGACCAGAATTACAAGAGATACTAAGGGGAGTGCTGCAGCCTGAAAGGAAAAAAGGGTAAAACACTTGGAGAAGAGTATAGAAATGAAGATTATTAAGGAGGGTAAATTAAAGGGTGAAAAGACAGACAATAATAAGATATGAAAACAGAAATCCAAAGGACAAAATGGATGAAGTAAGTAATGCCTTTACAGTAATAATATTGAATGTTAATGGCTTGAACTCCCCAATCAAAAGACATAGACTGATAGAATGGATTTAAAAAGATAAGCCATCTATATGCTGTCTCCAAGAGACTTATTTCAGATGTAAGAACACAACCACTTTAAAAGTGAACGGTTAGAAAAAGATATTCCATGCAAATAGTAACCAAAACAGAGCTGGAATAGTGATACTAATATAGGACAAAATAGATATTAAATGCAAAACTGTTTTAAGGGATGAAGAAGGTCATTATAAATTAATAAAAGTGGCAATTCACCGAGAAGAAATAGCTATACTAAATATTTATACACCTAACCTGAGTGCCCCAAGATACATGAAGCACACATTGGCAAAACTGAAGGGAGAAATAGATGTCTCTACAATAATAATTGGAGACTTCAATATACCACTCTCAATATTAGATAGAACATCTGGACACTCTATCTATTAGATAGAGCACTTGAATAATATGATAAATGAGAATTTGCACCCCAAAACAGCAGGATATGCATTCTTTCCATACGCACATGGATCCTTCTCCAGGATAGACCATATGTTATGTCACAAACAAGACTCAATAAATTGAAAAATGACTTAAATTATACAAAATACTTTCTCTAATCATAATGGAATGAAGCTTGAAATAAATAATGGAAAAAAGGAAAATTCATAAATATATGGAGATTAAACAATATACTCTTAAATAATCAGTGGGTCAAGGAAGAAATTGCAAGAGAATTCAGCAAATACCTTAAGACAAATGAAAATGAGAAGACAACATAACAAAATCTATGGGACACTGCAAAGGCAGTGCTGAGAGGGAAATTTATAGCCCTCAATGCTTACATTTAAAAAAAAGAAAGAGCTAAAATTGAAGATCTAACTGCACACCTGGAGGAACTAGAAAAAGAACAGCAAACTAATGCCAAACCAAGCTAAAGGAAAGAAATAGTGAAGATCAGAGCAGAAATAAATGAAATCAAGAACAAAAAAAACAATACTGAGATCAACAAAACCAAAAGTTGGTTCTTTGAGAAAATCGACAAAATCAACAAATCCTTAGCCAGACTGACAAAGAAAAAAAGAGAGAAGATGCAAATAAATAAAATCAGAAATGACGGGGGGACATTACCACTGACCCCATAAAAATAAGAGAGATCATAAGAGGATACTATGAACAAAATATAGATGAGATAGACAAATTCCTAGAAACATATGAACCACCTACAATGACTTCTAGAAGAAATAGAAGACCTCAATAAACCAATCTCTAATGAAGAAATTGAAATAGTCATCAAAAACCAAAAACCTCCCAGGGAGCCAATTTGGTTCAGTGGTTGAGTGCTGCTTCCCACTTACGAGGTCCAGAGTTCAATCACTGGCCCCAGGACCTTAAAAAAAA
>JAQZBX010041935.1:0-22173 GCA_029593785.1 Cabassous unicinctus | reverse complement strand
CCAGGCCTGGGATTGGACCCACGACCTTGTATGTAGGAAACTGGTGCTCAACCACTGAGCCACATCGGCTCCCCCCCTTAGAATCTTTACAGTGGTCTCTCATGTTGACATTTCATATTGACGTTTCTCACCTCACTTGCCTGTTTTGCTTCATGCCTTCTTGAACGTCAGTTTCTTACTAGAATTTACAAATGTCTCAGAGGCTCTCCCTCACTTCCTTGCCCTTTCTCTCTTATCCTTTCCTAGGCAAGGGGCTGGGATGAGGGTTCATCCTTTAACACGGCTTTAACATGCTTCTCTGTAAAGATTATTTCTCAGATCACCTAAAACCTTGTATTTCCCCCTCCACCAAATTTATTATTTCTGCCAATTGTGCACTGTCATCTGGACATCCTCATGAAACCCGTTTTAACCACACCCTTACCCAGCTGAAAGTCATTGGTGGTAGGGACTTCTAGGTAGCCATGAATCTCTGGCTTCTGTTGTCCTGTTGACATCCCCTTACCCACGCTTGCTAGCCTTCTAAGGTCTCTGGTTGTTTGCGTCTCTTAACCACTGCCTTAGACTCTAATTGGTACCTGGTATCTCCGCGCAGCCCCTCATAGCTAGAGTAGTTTCCACCTGAGATTGTCTTTTTTCTAGCCCTTATTCATACAGCTATCAAATTTTTTATTTGGTTTGGGGCCTTTCAGAAGTAGCCTTGTTACTGCCTGCTACTGCCCAATGTAGCAAGACAAGATGAAGTTATTGTCACCTACTTCCCAAGTTAGAGGCTTTTGACATTCAACATGGGTTGCTTTATTAGGGGTTAGTTGGCATCCTGGAACTTTTGTTGAGTTCAGCTCTGTGAAGGTTAAGAGTTCATTCGGTTTGAGAGCATTAGGCACGTCTTGTCCCTCTGTGGTGAGGAAGGACCTGCCAAACCTGCAAGCCTCCCTGCCCCATCCAGTCAGTATCTGTCCCACTGGGACCCCACTGCTTACCTGACTGAGAGCTGCCCCAAGAATATAATCATATGCCCTGAGACCCAGAGATTGCTGCTGCAGCTCATGGGCTGCAGTGGATGTCTGCTGTCCAAGTAGACAAAACGGGTGTCAAGGGCTCTGCTTTTCCAGGCAGTATTCCACAGGCACTGGGATAGGAGTGTTGGAGAAGAGAAGTCTCCATTCTCCAGAGACTCAAGTTTCAATTAATAAGAATATTAGCTGAAATTTATTGAATACTTATTGTGTGCTAGGCACTATTATAAGCACTGTAGGTGTACTAACATTTAAATAAAGAGAACAGAAGTTACAAGCCAACAACTAGCCATATGAACAAAACACAAGGAAAGGAGGAGAAAACCATTAATTCTGCCTGTAATGGTCAAGGAGGCCTCACAGAGGGGACATTTGAGATGGGGCAAGAAAGATGTCTAAGGTGTCACTAGAAGAGGAACCTGATATTCCAGAAGAAAACTACACAGCTAGGAGCCTAGGAGCTATGGCAGAGGGTCTGAAGGATCAAGTTGGCATCCTCTGAAGGCTTTGGGAACACAGTGGGAGGGCTCTGAATGCCATGCTGAAAGTTTGCACTTGATCCTTTCTGTTTTAGAATAAATTCTGTGTGAAGGCGGATTGGAAAAGGGAAGAGATTCTAGCTGGGGAAACCAGTAGGGAAACGTTTTCAAAAGCTGGAATGAGAGATAAAGACCTGTATCCAGATACTGGCAGTGGCAAGGGAGAGCAGCTGCAGAAGTAGAGTTGTCAGCATTCAATTAAACACAAATCTAAATGCAAGGGAAGAGTTAAAAGATGAAACAATGTTTCTAGCAGATAGGTTTTTAACCAAGATAGGGAGAACAAAAGGAAGGGAGAGAATGAGTTTTATTTTGGTTGTGGAAGATGTCTAGGTAGCACTGTCCAGTGGACAATTAGAACTGGAGTTCAGGAGTAAAGGGCTTCCGAGTAGAGGCTCTGGTGGGGAACGGTGGAGACAATGACATCTAAGGGGTAAGAAGAGCGGCTGAAAGAGCAGTTAGAGGTAAGAGGAAAACCTAGGAAAGCTGTGTTTCAGACTCCAATCTCAGTAATTTCTTTGCCAGAATGAACTGATCAGTGAGTAGGTTGGTTAGCTCAAGAAATGCTACACAGAGGTGACGTAGGATGAGGGCTGCCTGAGAACTGGACAACTGGAATAAGTATTAGAGATCTTTCTGCCCATCTCAGAATTATTTCAGAAGAGGAATGCTTCTCTGACTAGCTTGAAAACAGGCATCTTCTGACCAAGGGTAGCCAGGTGGGCAGTGAAGACAGCTGTCCCCCAGGGCCTCACTTATTTGCCCTTTTATCTGCTTGTGTCCCTTCCACTCAGAGCCCAGAAGCCAGGACAGGAGACGGCGGCAGCAACCACTGACCCATCGCCCTACTGCGAGCAGCCTGATTCCATCCCCAGCTCCCACTAGTTCTGGCCCAGCCCCCTCGCACAGCCTGGGCTCCTGCCTCTTGCCCACCTCACTCAGCATATCAGGTCTGTATCCACTGCCACTGAAGTCTGAGTTGGCCAACATCCTCCCTTCCCTGCCACCTACGGCCTAGACCAGGCCCCCAGCTGGGTTTGAGGAAATACCTTCAGCCATTCTGCCACCTGACCTGGACTTCCTCCTTGACCTGAAGCTAATGCAAGCCACTCCAGACCAGGGGAATCAGTTCTTCTAGTTGTGAACCTGCATTATCCTAAACCCCTGACACCCATGACCTTGTATAGGAAGCTGGAACCTAAGGAGTGTTTCTGTATAATAAAATAACAGCTAACATTTATTGAGCATTTACTTAGGCACTGCTCTAAGTACTTTATCTCATGTAATCCTCATATCACAGTTGAGGAACCTGAGAACTTTTGCTGTTTACTCAAGCTCCCTGGCTCCAGGAGCTAGGCAACATTAGCCAAAACCAAAGAATGAAAACTAGCAACAGGCCTTTGCCTGGCATCACTGCAGACGTTGTGTGACTACATCGTCCATACAAAACTCAGGCCACCTGTGCTCATTATAGACCTGAGTAAAGGACCGAATGGGGAGGGTTTCAGGGACTCCAGCCCAGCATCATCTGCCTCACCCAGAGCTACTCCTAACCTGTGAACTCTCCTCAGTGGCAGCCCTCAACCCACCAGTCTTGGGTACTGCTGACTTGGTCCTTAAATTCTCAAATATCTGCCTGGGGTAGGTAGGCCCTGATGTCTGTACGCTCACCTGGTAAAGCTTGCGTAGGTTCTGATTCAAGCCCCAAGTCGCTGCTCCATCCCTTGGAGACTAGAGCATGCAGTTTCTCAGCCAGGGGTATTGCCCCTCAAGAGACATTTGGCAGTGTCTGGAGACACTGGGATGGAGTGGCGGGGAGGGTGGCATCCAGTGGGTAGAGGGGCCAGGGATGCACCGAAACAACCTACAGTGCACAGGACAGCCCCCCACAACACAGCAACTACCCCAAAATGTCAGCAGTGCCAAGGCTGAGAAGCCCTGATCTAAAAGAAGTTGCCTCCTCTTCTCTGGGACCCCTACCCTGATGATCAGTTTCCTCTGTTTCCTAGGGAGTAGCTGCTCACTCCTGTCCTCAGGGGACAAGACAGAGACTGTCATGGTGATTGGGAAAGGTCTGCTAGGGACTGGACCTCGGACCCCCTGCATCAGGACCCGACTGCAGGTAAGTTTGGGGTCTTCCCTAGTGCCCATCTGACAACTCAGGCACTGCTCATCTGGGTAGGGGGAGGGAACTGCTTCACAGCCTTTCCCCACAACCATCTGAGAGAGCTCCTCTGGGGATCAGAAGGTCCTTAGTGCCTGCTTGTCCAGTGCTCCCCACCCCCACCAGCCAGGGCTCTCTGTTGCTCGCTTCCAATCCCAGCATCCCTGCCAGATACACCCCAACCTCAGCCTGCTAGCTTTGGCTTTCTCTGCCCTTGCCCTTAGCTTCTCCTCTCTTTCTGCCCAGACCTGCCCGAGGAGAGTTTCCACCAGGAGGGGTCCCGGATTCCCCAGGTAACATATCTGGTTGCTGCTCCTAAGAACAGCTATGCCACCAACTCCACTTCAGTCCAGATCCCCCTGCCAGGTTGGCTCAAGTTGGGTATAGGCCAAAGCTGACTGGATGGGTGAAGCTTAAGCTGCTCTAGCAGGGGCTGAGGCATGGAAGGCTCTGAGGGAGGGCTGCTAATCATTCAACATCTTTCCACACAGTGTTCTCTACTCAGCCAGACCTTGGTCATGGTACAGCCATGGAGGTTAAATGCTGGATCCTCTGCCACCCCTAGTTAAGTAAGACTTGGGGTGCAAAGTCACAGACTGAACCCAGGAGTTCTCTGGCCATTATCTTGCTTCCCCCTCTCAGCTACAGACAGTGTCCAGGAACTCAAGGTCCCAGTACCTGTGCTGATCCCTATACTACACTCTTATGCGTGGAAACTCTAGAAGCAAACCTAGAAGCAAAAGAGCTCAAGGAGGAACCCAGCCTCTTAGCCCAACCCCTGTCCACACAGGCTAGGTCCAGGTTGGGCCGGGGCTCACCGCCGACTTGCAGAGGGGTGAGAGGCTCTTCGGGCCCTACATCCCCTATCCCCCGGACCAGGGAAAGCAGTGAGCTGGAGCCGGAACCCTGCTCCACTGCACCAGGGTGAGCAACCGGGGTCCACTCCCTCTCCCCACCTCTCACTTCTGCACCCCTCATTCCCACTTCTGCCATTCAGGATAATCCTTCCTTCCCTACTCCCTTTGATCTCCGAACTAACTATATTTTCATTGAACTCTACTTCCCGATATTTTCCCCCCACCATGGCCTGTCTTCACTCCCAGGACAACGTGGGGAGGGCCTAGGGCCAAGGAGCTGGCTGGGTCCAGCACCAGACTACTGTGCAGCAGTCCAGCTGCCTATCCCGACCTGCCCCCATCTCACCCCACTTCTTTCACCCCCCAGCCCCTGGCTAACAGGCCAGGAGAGGAGCAGAGTCTTCCCAAAGCTGATTCCTCTCTGTTCTCTGTTGCAGGCTGCCTCAGGCCGGGCCTCCCCGGCCCCGCTCTGCGCCTGCCTTTTCTCCTATTTCCTGTAGTCTATCTGACTCCCAGTCCCGGATTTGTTACAACGGGGGGCCCTTGGGCCAGTCTGAGGTTTGTTTTGCCCCTAAATCCCCCCCACTCACTGTTTCCCCCCGGGTATGATGATGCCTTGACCTTCATGCCCAGGATATAGCCCCAAGATGGGGGGACACAGAGAGAAATGTGCTGGTCCCCTCCTTCCGCTGCTGATTCCACGTGGCAACATAACTCCCTGGAATGCCAGTCACACTGTCTGCGGCATCGCAGAGCATCACCTTGAGACAGACCAAAGCAGGCATCTGCTACCCCTGCCCTCCACAGCACAAGATTTTGGGACCACAAAAAGTATATATATATATATCTATATTTTTATATTGGGGGATTAGAAAACAGCCCCTATACTGGGCCCTATTCAGTGGGAGCTTCTTGATCCATAGGGTTAAGGAAGACTTTGAGGAAATAAAAGTTGTTTGGAAAAATCCAGGTGTAGTTGCTTTGTATGTTTGATGGGTAGAAGGGATGAAGTGAAGTGTGAAGGCCCCTCACACCCTCCATCTTGCCTCAGACTATGTCCTGGAACCCTAGAAAAGAGCAGGAAAGACCTGAGGTAAGGAAAACGCTCCAGCTTTCCTCTGGGGGAAATCCTTCAGAAATCAACTCCCCTCCAGCCTGTTCTCCCGTACATTTTTGATCCACACTTGAAGTTGGTCCTCATAGCCCCCCTGGGGCAGAACTTTGTTCTTTCTCTCTGGCTTGGGTCTACTGTAGCCAACCCCTAGATCAGTGCCCCTTGACCCAGAACATGGAAATAGAATTCTACATCTTGGTACCCCCTCACAAAAAATGCCAAGTCTGAACAACCTTGGATAAGTGAGGGGTCCAAATCCTCATACCCCGATACCACCCTCAGTACCTTTGCTCTTACCGGTGTCAGCGCCTCCCTGTACCCGTACCCCCAAATTGGGCATCTACCTGCTGGGTACTGCCTATAAGACGGGGACTCAGGCGGCTGAAGGTACCCACCCCCACTCTAGCGGGGAGCGGGTTACGGGGAAAGGCAGGGCACTGCAAGGCACTTCCAACTCTGTGCGGACAGAGGGGCTCAGCTCTGGACCGTGTCGGGCTTGGCCCGGCACCTTCGGATTTGAAGTTTCGAACCCGGGAGGCTCTGGCGCGGCCTCGCCATCAATTCTCCGGGGCCTAGGCGCTACGGCCCCGGACCGTTACCTGGGGTGGAGGAAGCACCACTTTCAATCCTGCTTCTTAGGATTGTTGACGGCCACGTAGTGATAGAGAACCACAAGCAAGAAGAGCGACACGCCCAGCATGTTGGCGAAGATGGCGAGCTGCACGTCCGTGATCATCCTGCAGGGAGGAGGGTCTGAGCTTTGGGCCGGCGCGCTCCCCGCCCCCGCCAGGACCCGTCGTCGCCCCGCGGCCCGCCACCCGCCGGGCTGGCCCATGTCGCCGCGCCTGCGTGCCTCGCACCTGACCAGCTCCGCTCGGCCCCGACGCCGCCAGCGCACCAGCTCGAGGTGGGAGCCCTGGACCGGAACTTCGCTTTGCCAGCTCAGGCCCGAAGCGCGGCACTTCCGGCCGGGCGGCACACTCGGCAAGGCCTCTCTAGCCCCGTCGTCTCGACTGCTCCGGCGGGGAGCGCGCGAGGGGCGGGGCCTCGGGCGGAGCCGGGCCGGGCGTCCAGCCCGAGGGGAGCGGGCTCGGGACCGCACAGCTGCTCGCAGCTGGCGCTGCAGGGGACGCGGCTGCGGGGCTGCGGCTGCCTCTCCGCAGTCGGGGAGTGGGCTAGGGCGAGAGCGCGGCGGCGGGGCCGGGCGGGAGGCTCGGCCTGAGCCCTGGGCTCTGACCCCACTTCCGCCCCGGTCTCCCGCGCTGCTGTCCACCCTTCGCTTCCCGGCCCGGCCCAGCCAGGTGCTTCCTTTGGGTCCTGTCCTCAGGGTCCCCTCCCCAGGCCGGGGGGCGGGGAAGGGGGCGGGAGGCGGTGCAGCGCTGGGCTAGGCCTGGGGCTGCCGAGGGCCCCCCTCCCCGCGCCAGCCTTTCTGCCCGCACATCCCACCAAGTAGAACGGTCCTGCCTGTTATCTGACCAGTGCCTGCGTTGCCCGGGCTCTCCCTCCACCCACCCCTGGAGGTGGGCCTCGGAAAGAGGGCGGGCCATCCCGGAATCTAAACCCAAATCGTGGGACTTCGGCCAAGTGGGAAATCACCCCCCGGATGTGAGGGAGAAGGAAGGGGAGGAAGGGCTGGGACCAGCAAGAGGGGTCGCCGGTTCGGGGCGGAGTGGCCGCCGAGGAGGAAGAAGAGAGGTGGCTGTGGGTAGTCGTCTGAGGGGCTCTGGCGAGGGGCGAGGCACCCTGGGGCTCTACAACCGGCTGCCCTGCCAGAACTGTCTCCCCCCTCACTCCTTGCTCTCTCTCAGCTTCACCATAAAAGGGAACGGCTTCCAGCCAGGCTGGGGCTGGGGGCTGGGCTGTTCCTCTGGAGCTGTCAGGGGTAATGGAAGCCAGTTGCCTGGCGGTGGAGGGGAGACCCAGGGCTCAGGGGACGCTGTTCCTTGTCTGAGCCAAAGAAAACTACAGGAGCTGCTATGGGGCTGGAACAGCTATGACAGGAGACCAGCCTGTCGCCTCTGTGCAGAGCAGGGGTACACTAGCTCAGAGGCTGCCTCCCTGCTCCAGCCCAGCAGCTCCTAAGCTCAGTCTCTGCCTTTAGTCGTCTGTAGCTCCCCTGGCCTACCCCCACCTCTCTCTCAGCCGCAACCCAGTATATCCCAGGAGTTTCCTATTTGGAATCCCAAGCCCACGTCCCTTCCACATAACACTCCTCCCTCATCCCCCCCCTCAGAGGGCAGTCTGTTCCCAGCTCGGCTCTGGGAGAAGAGGGTCTAGGTCTTGAAGGATCACACATCATTCTGCTGCATGTCTCCTGGAAATCTGAAGCAGATCCAAGTGCAACCAGGCACTTGGGTTTACTGTGGAGTCAGAACTAGACTTCCCTCTCTTTAATAAGCTCTAACTTTTAGGCTGAGCCTGGAAAGCAGAATTTCTAGACTGCAAATGACTTGAGGGAAGGCCTTGGAAGTGCTTCAGATTCCCAAGGCTAACCTGAAACCAACTGACCTAGGCTGTCCAAGCGGAAGGCGGCCTTTAAGATCATTTTATAAGGAAGGAAACTGGGGCCCAGAGGGTAATTGATTTGACCAAGGGTCTACGACTAGCTAGAGACAGAACCAGGGCTAGAACCCAAGTGTCATCACTTCCTCTTTCCTCTATTCCACATTCCATGTCAGACAGGTTGTCCTAGAGTCAGCGACAAGATGAAAGGACTTGTTTTAGAACCACCCAGAAATGTCCTTCACCTCCCAGGACTTCCTGTGCCTAGGCTAGTGAGTCTTTTCCAGCCTTGGAGGGGTCATTTGGCCTAGTGCCTGGAGGAAGTGAAACAGAAAAATGGTCTCAGGGACTGAACCAGACTCAACGGAGAGAACTGATAGAGCTTGAAAAAAGCTTGGGTGGAAAAGTACGTGGGAAGTGAGACAGGGGCGGTGGGCGGGGGGTGGTTTGAGGGAGAGCCACTTGTGGAACTGAATCTCTTGGATTCTGGGACTAGTGCAACATTTTCAAGGAGAGGACTTAAGGCCAGGATTAGGCTCAGGAGTGAAAAAGTAACAAGACTTGGAAAAAAGGGGACTGGAGCCCGAGTCCAGGGATGTCTGCTCCTAAAGTATTGTATCTGTGGGCAAGGGTTAGAAAAGGAAAAGGAAAATGTATGCATTTGGGGAAGAGTGGACTTTTGCCCAAGAGTCTCCACAAGCTTAAATTCCTATCTCGGTTGGCAAGACCCCAAGGCCCAATTCTTATTATTCCCCACTCCTCTTTTTTACTCTCTCCCAATATTCAGTCGTCTAAGAGAGAGCATTAGATATAAAATGCTCCTTTTCACTGGTGCCCACTGGCTGTCCTGGCCTTGGGAACATAAGCTCATTGCTCAGCCAGTGGTGGTTGAATGAATGAGTTATTTGCTTAGTATGGCCAGGATTTCCCATTGGCACTAGACCCTTGGAAATCCCCCATTTGGGAGAGGTTATAAAATAGATCCTGTCCTAGAGCTCCAGGGATGAAGTCTTTTTGGGCCTCAGGAACTCTCTTGCCAATTGCTTTGGAAATTTGCATCTGCCTGCCAATTCCACCATCACCACCACCACCACTGCTTTCTAGCCAATCTTAGCCTCCATTGCAGCCTGCTGGTCCATACCTCAGGCCGGCAATGGGAATTGTCCTCCCCAGTGAACCTGGAGCCACTGATTTATTTGAGATCTGACAAGCATTCATGTCAGCTCCTAATTACAAAACTCAGTGAAATGCACCCAACTGCAATTATATTTCAAAGCCATGAAAAAAAAAAATTCTCTCCCTCCCCGCCCCCATTGTTATTTGGGCCCGCTGTCTGCCTTCTGTGTTGGTTGTGTGCTCGTCTTCTTTTTAGGAGGCACTGGGAACCGAACCTGGGACCTCCCATGTGGAAGGGAGGCACCCAACTGCTTAAGCCACATCTGCTCCCTGCTTGTTTTGTCTCTCCTTGTGTCTCTTCCTTGTGTCATCTTGTTGCATCATCTCGTTGCATCATCTTGCTGTGTCATCTCGCTGCGCCATCCCATTGCGCCAGCCCACCGTCTTGCTCATCTTCTTTAGGAGGCACCGGAAACCAAACCCGGGACCTCCCATGTGGTAGGCAGGCACCCAACTGCTTGTACCACATCCGCTTCCCTCAAAGCCAACATTTTTGACCTGAGACACTTAAAATGTACAACAGATTCTTGAACTTCTGGGGGCAGGTGAGGGAATGGGTGACAACGAGGCAGTGACAAGATGGCTGGGATAACTTTTCAGGTTGCCAGAGGCCCCCTGATGGTAAAGGAAGGCAGGGAGTTGAGGGAAAGCAAACCCATAGCAGCAGCCAGGGACAAAGCTGCCACCTTCCACAGACTACACCTTTGAAACCAAGATCTCCTGTGACATTTCCTTCGGGTTCCCCTGGGTTCTGATCCCCAGGCCTCTGAGTGGCAGCCACAGCTTGCTATTACTGTTGGCTGCAGCCTTGACTTTCCCCATCCTGTCTTTTTGCCAGCATTTCTCCAGGCCTTCAGGGCCACTTTCTGGACCACAGGACCTCGGGGCAAATCTCTGAGTCATGTTGAAGATCTGGCATCCATTCCCCTGGCTTCCAACTCCAAGTGGTTTCCAGCACCGAGGTCTACATTTCTAAACATCTCCTGGACAATTACTGCCACTGGGATGTGTTACCCTCATCTTAAACTCATATGTCCAGACTCAGGTCACCTTTCATTCCTCCAGACCCACTCCTCTTCCAGACTTCCCCATCCTGGCTCAAACCCTGGAACCTTCTCTGGTGTCTCCCTTCACCTGGTCCCTCATTACCCAAGGCAATCACCAAGCAGTCACAGCCTTCCCATCCTTTCTGTGGTGGCTGTCACCACTAGAGCCCAAATCTGTATCACTCTGCAATGTAGAGTTTGGAAGGGACCTTAGACAACAAATGGTCCCTTTCTCGTGTAAGACAACCCATGCCTGGTGGATTCATGGGATTTGCCCAGAGTTATAATGCTAGGTAGAAGAAGACCTGGGACCAGCACCCTTGTGTCCTGATACCCTGTCCATTTCCATTTTGCTGGTAATTTCTTCTTCTTTCTGTGTATGTGTGTACTTCCCTACTCAAAAATTTGTAATCCAAGCTTTTAACCAGGCATTTGAGCTACTTCCCAATTTGTTCACAACCTACCTCTCTTTCTGTCCCACTTCTCCTGACACAAATAGAGTTAGCATTTATTGAGCATTTACTATCTGCCAGGCACTTTCCTAAATGTTTTACATGTGACTTACTTAATTCTCGCCAGCCTAGGAAGGAGGGTGCTATTGTTATTCCCATGTTACAGATGAGGAAGCAGAGGCAGACCATTTCTCCAAGCCTGACATCTCTCCCCTCCCCTCCTCTCCACTCTTCCCTTTCTTTCTTTCCAATACTGTCGAGGTTTTCTCTCTTCCAACAGCTCTTCTCCGACTCCCCCTAGCAGCCAGCTATCTTGCCCCTCCTCTCCCCCAGAACACTTACAATCCGTTTGGCTTGCCCCGCAGTGTACCCTGCCCTGCGCTTGTTCTCTTTCGGTGCCCCTTCTCCAACAGCTCCTTAGGGGACAGCGACCGGGTCTTATGTGCCTCTGCTCCCTGGGGACCTCCGCAGTGCTGGGTC
This sequence comes from Cabassous unicinctus, assembly GCA_029593785.1. Taxonomy (NCBI): domain Eukaryota; kingdom Metazoa; phylum Chordata; class Mammalia; order Cingulata; family Chlamyphoridae; genus Cabassous; species Cabassous unicinctus. The sequence continues at coordinate 10,824 of JAQZBX010041935.1, read as the reverse complement.
CGCAGAGCTCCCTTGGCCCTCTGTCTAGTACTCCAGCTGCTCTCTCCCAAGCATCCGGCCACACAGGGAGACCCTGGTCCAGCACATGCTGAAGGTGGGCCAAGCTTGCATATTCAGGCATCCCACGAGGAGCTTTCAGGGCAGGCAGATGGTTGGATGTAACTGAGCTCTGTGCTTGCTACAGAGGCTACGAGACGTGCCTCCAGGCTAGCAAGTGACTCCCTTAGATGCTACCCAGATAGGTCCCAGGTTAATGCCACCCACCTCTACCCCTCGGGCACACCCAGACCTTCCTCACCAAGGCAATCCTGGAACCTGTGTTCGTGTGGCCCTTTAACAACGAGATTCCTTCTCCACTCCACGGCTTGACAGAAGACTGCTCCCCATTTCTCTTCTGTATTCTCTGGGTTTCCTGACTGTCTTAGTGGAGTCCCTTACCTTTTCCTCCCCGGCCCAGGAGCCCCCCCCCTCCTCCTCCTTTCTCCCAAGTCACTGACCTGGGTATCTCAGCCTGATTATTGACTTGCTGTGTTACCTTGGATGAGTTACTTCCCCACTCTGGGCCTCAGTGTTCACATCTATAAAGGGGGGCAGCTGGACTAGATGGTGAGCCATGCCCTGCTGAGCCCTACAAGTCCATTCTCCCTTTTACAGCCCTCCCCTCCCCTCTCCCCTCTCCCCCCAGGAGAGCTGCGGCTTCAGCTCCTGTTCTCCGTGTAAGCCACCAGCCCTAGGCCTCCTCCCCAGCTCTGGCCCCGGCTCCATGTGGCCCGTCTGAGAGGCTGGCCCCAGGCCCGGCGGCAACTCCACATTTCTCTGTTTTTCCTTTTTTTTCCCCCCTCTTTCCCGAAGTTAACAAGAAGCAGATGTGGCGCACGATGGTTGGAGAGGTGGGGGGAGGCGGGGGAGGCCGGACCGCCAGCCAGACGGGGGTGGAAGGGAGGGGAGTGAGCAGGGGAGGGAGGCGGGAGGCCAGGGCCCGCCCCACTGCCACTCCTGCGCCTCTCAACGGCCACAGGGGCAAAGCCCTGTCACCCCCGGGATCCGGCCATCGGGGGGGAAAAGGACAGAGACCAGAGGAGGGCCAGCTGGGCCGAGGGGGCGGAGGCCCAGGAAGCAGCATCCGAGCCTGCAGGGACCAGGCGCAGGAGGCCAGGGGGGCACAGAGAGCAGACTCCCCTCAGGAGAGGAGCAGAGGAGAGCGGAAGGCACGAGGGAGGGACGACGGACAGGAGCCTGAGGGGGAGAGAGGAGGGGGAGAGGGTCAGGCCAGGCAGCCAAGGAGGCGGCGTGCGGCTCGGGCCGCCGACAGGAAGCCGGGGACTGTCCTGCCGAGCCGCGGCACCCCTGGGGCCGGGCAGAGGCGCCAGCGGGCGGCCGGGATGTGCCTCTGAGGACCCCCGCGGAGCACCCCCACCATGGCCCCCAGCACCCTCTGGAGCTGCTACCTCTGCTGCCTGCTGACCACTGCAGCGGGGGCCGCCAGCTACCCTCCTCGCGGCTACAGCCTCTACACGGGGGCCGGCGGGGCCCTCAGCCCTGGGGGGCCCCAGGCCCAGAGCGCCCCCCGGCCCGCCAGCCGCCACAGGTAAGATGCTGGGCCCGAGCTGCGGCTGGAGGTGGGTGGGAAGGGCAGACGGGAAGGTGGGTGCGAGGGCCACTAACCTCGGCTGCCTGCCCCTCACCCCGGGGACTGGATCCCCTAGTCGTGGGGTGGGGGTGGGGGAGCAAAGCCATCCATCAGCTAGCTCCTCACATGCTCACCTTCCCGAGGGGTCCCCTGAACACATGGGCTCCCTGATCCTCCCCATGGAGACCTGCAGCTAGGTGCCCAGGGAAGCCACCCTGGGGGATGCGGGCCAGGTGCTGCTGACAGCGGCTGGGAGTGCCCCAGCCCCGGGGCCTACGGCAGACCTTTGTCCCTTTCCAGGGCTTCCTTGGCCCCATCCAGTAATCCATAATTCTGACACTGCTCCCGCTCTGCCCCTTTCGGCTCTCCAGCTGGACACAGCTCAGAGGCCAGTGTGAACGAGGTCAAGAGTATAGAACTGCAGGCCCCCAGGGGGCAGGGCTCATCAGTGGCTTAATCTCTGCCCTGGCTGGGCCTTGGCCTGCCGCGTCCTCTCCTCTGAGGAACGGGGTGGGGGGGAAGCCAGCACCCAGAGGGTCACGCCCAGGCACCCGCTGGCCGACTCGCATACAGCCCACCAAGCTGGGGATTGGGGCAGGGCCGGAAAGGGACACAATTGAGTGTGTGAGACTCCCAAGGACCCCACAGCCACGAGGACTGACTACTCTGTGCTTGTGGGTTTCCATCCCGTACCTCTCCCCGTCTTGAAAAGTCTTTCTCTGCTCCTGGTGCACAGGAAAGCGTGGGAGGAGGGGGGAGATGTCCCTGCCAAAGCCCCAGCTCTCGCTGGTCCCCAAGGGCCCTTCTTTGACCCTCCCCCAGCCCCTCTGGGAGCCCCCAGGCCCTCTGCCCCGGCACGTGTCTCTGGTGCTTGGGCCCAGATGGGGTTGTGCCTGCAGGAACTGGTGTGCCTACGTGCTGACCCGGACAGTGAGCTGTGTCCTTGAGGATGGCGTGGAGACCTTCATCAAGCCCGACTACCAGCCCTGTGGCTGGGGCCAGCCCCAATGTCCCCGCAGCATCATGTGAGCTCCCGGTGACAGGGGATGGGCTGGGGCGGTGGGTACTTGGTGGGGACTCGGCAAAGGGCGGAAGGTGGGAGGCCAACTCAGATTTTGTCCAATGCAGGTAGCCAGGGGCAGGCCCAGGGGCTTGGCTGCTGGGACCCCGAGGGCAGGGTCCCCTAGACTACCCTGCCAGATCCCAGATGCCGCCTCATCCATGGGAAGAAGGGCAGGCAATTGGCCCTTGGCCAACAGGCTGACAGCTGTCAAATGAGTGAGGCCACATGCTGGACCCTCAGGGGCCCCAAGGACAGGCCTTGGCCACCAGCAGCTGCCCATCTCCGAGGACAGGGCCAGGGCCACTGACAGTGCAGGGAGGGATAAAGGGGCCCCCTCTGCCTCTCCCAGGTACCGCAGCTTCCTCCGCCCTCGCTACCGTGTGGCCTACAAGACGGTGACGGATATGGAGTGGCGGTGCTGCCAGGGTTTCTCGGGCGATGACTGCGGAGAGGGCCCTGCCCCCGCGCTGGGCCCGACACCCACCACCCCACGCTCACGGCCCCGGCCGGCCCGCCCCAACCTGTCTGGCTCCAGTGCGGGCAGCCACCTCAGTGGGCTCGGGGGAGAAGGTGAGCCTGGGAGCTGCTGGGGAGGGAAGTGGGGGACGATCCCGGGTGGGAATGTGGGGCCAGGCTGCCAGGGAAAATCCCTGTGCTCTAAGTCAGCAGAAAGGGACACTAGGGAGCTAGTGAGATCCCCGAGATTCCGTGTATGTGTGTGAGAGTGAGAGAGAGAGAGCAAGCGAGCAGCCAGAACACGTGCTCACACGCGCCCACATGTGGCCAAGACACTTCCTTGCTGGGAAGAGCTGTGGGAGGAAGAAGGGATTCCTTAGAGAAGCTGGGTCCCTGGGGAAGGAGAGAGGAGACTACAAGTTCCAGCGTGCACCGCAGCTGACTACAGGTCCCAGGCCCCTCTGTGGCCTTTGGGGACTGCGGGTCCCAGAATGCAGCAGTCCCCCTTGCTGGCCTTCCCCGTGTACGTGCCAGGCACTCCGGATGTGCTGTTTCCCTGCTAGAGAGATAGCAGTAACTGTCATCGTGGGAAAAGGCACTTCCGGCTAGCCCTGACCACCCAGCCAGAGCCCCAGGAGGCCTGCCTTGTTTGTCCCTGCGGTGTGGGGGACGCGCCTGCCAGTAATAACCACTCTTGCCGTGTCCAGCCTGCCTCCACCACTCCCATAACGCAACTCTTGACAGATAGCGCCACTCCCATTTTACAGAAGATGGAACAGTTTCCACAAAGTTGAGAGGAAATTTGGACAGTGGAAAGGGCTGGGTAGTCAGATGACCTGGGTTTGAAACTGGGCCCTGGTACTCCAAATCCCTGGTCCTCTGTTTCCCAATCTATAAAATGGGAAGTGTTGATGGTATGTGCCCGGTGGAGTTGCTGTAAGGGGGAAGGAAAGTGCTATGGCACAAATTTGACCTTGAGGTATTCAGTGAATGTTTCCTTCTTTCTTTTCTTGCCCAAATCACCCCACTAAGGAGAGGCCGACTCAGCCTAGGCCCTCCGCCCTCTGAATGGAGCTGGGCAAGCAGGGCCTTGGAGGCAGGCCCTGAGCTCTGGGGTCCAGGCTCTCTGCCTTATACCTTCCCCTCCCTCCAGGTCCCGGGGAGTCAGAGAAGGTGCGCCAGCTGGAGGAGCAGGTGCAGAGCCTGACAAAGGAGCTGCAGGGCCTCGGCAGCGTCCTGCAGGGACTGAGTGGGCGCCTGGCGGAAGATGTCCAGAAGGCGGTGGAGACGGCCTTTAACGGGAGGCAGCAGCCGGCCGACGCAGCTGCCCGCCCCGGCGTGCAGGAAACCCTCAGCGAGATCCAGCACCAGCTGCAGCTCCTGGACCACCGCGTCTCCACCCACGACCAGGAGCTGGGCCACCTCAACAACCATCACGGCGGCGGCGGGGCCCTGGACCCAGCCCCGGGGCCTCCTGGCCACGGCGAGGGGCCGCTGCGGGAGCTGGAGCGGCGGCTGCAGGAGTCCTGCTCCGTGTGCCTGGCCGGGCTGGATGGCTTCCGCAGGCAGCAGCAGGAGGACAGGGAGCGGCTGCGGGCCCTGGAGAAGCAGCTGGCCTCGGTGGAGGAGCGGCAGCGGCAGCTCGGCGGGCAGGCCGTGGCCCGCCGGCCCCTGCAGGATTGCTGCCCTCCGGAGCTGGGCCGGCGACTGGCAGAGCTGGAGCGGAGGCTGGATGTCGTGGTCGGCTCGGTGACGGTGCTGAGTGGCCGGCGAGACGCTGAGCTGGGGGGAGCAGCCAGGCAGGGCGGCCACCCCCCAGGCTACACCAGTTTGGCCTCCCGCCTCTCTCGCCTGGAGGACCGATTCAACTCCACCCTGGGTCCCTCGGAGGACCAGGAAGAGGGCTGGCCTAGGGGGCCTGGGGGACGGGGCCGCCTGGAGACGCTGGAGGGCTCCCTGGCCAACGTGAGCGGGGAGCTGGGTGGGCGGCTGGATCTGCTGGAAGAGCAGGTGGCAGGGGCTGTGCAGGCATGTGGCCAGCTCTGCTCGGGGGCCCCTGGGGAGCAAGACTCCCGGGGCAGCGGGATCCTCAGCGCCTTGGAGCGCAGGGTGCTGGACAGTGAGGGGCAGTTGCGGCTGGTGGGCGCGGGCCTGCACAAGGTGGGAGCGGCCGGAGAGGCCCAGCAGGCCGCGCTGGAGCGACTGCAGGTCACCGTGGGCCGGCTCCAGGGGCGCGTGGACGCGCAGGACGAGACGGCTGCAGAGTTGGCGCTGCGGCTGAACCTCACGGCAGCGCGGCTGGGCCAGCTGGAGGGCGTGCTGCAGGGCCGCGGGGACGAGGGCTGCGGGGCCTGCGGCGGTGTCCAAGAGGAGCTGGGCCGCCTTCGGGATGGCGTGGAGCGCTGCTCCTGCCCGCTGCTGCCCCCGCGGGGCCCTGGGGCCGGCCCAGGTGGGGGGGGCCCGAGCCGCGGGCCCCTGGATGGCTTCAGCGTGTTCGGCGGTAGCTCGGGCTCAGCCTTACAGGCCCTGCAGGGAGAACTCTCCGAGGTCATTCTCACCTTCAGCTCCCTCAATGACTCACTGCGTGAGCTCCAGACCACCGTGGAGGGCCAGGGCGCCGATCTGGCCGACCTGGGGGCCACCAAGGACCGCATCATCTCTGAGATTAACAGACTGCAGCAGGAGGCCACGGAGCATGCCACAGAGAGCGAGGAACGCTTCCGGCGCCTGGAGGAGGGACAGGCCCCAGCCGGCCAGTGTCCCGGGCTAGAGGGGCGTTTGGGCCGCCTGGAGGGCGTCTGTGAACGCTTGGACACGGTGGCCGGGGGGCTGCAGGGGCTGCGCGAGGGCCTCTCCAGACACGTGGCCGGGCTCTGGGCAGGGCTCCGGGAATCCAACAGCAGCAGCCAGACGCAGGCAGCCCTGCTGGACAAGCTGCTGGGGGGGCAGGCGGGCCTGGGCAGGCGGCTCGGGGCCCTCAACAGCTCCCTGCTGCTCCTGGAGGACCAGTTGCACCAGTTCAGCCTGAGGGACCTCACTGGTGAGAGGGCAGGAGGAGGCATGGGTGGGGGACCCCTTTGCAAGCCCTTTCTCCCCCCACATCCACACCCCACCACAGCCCAGCTTGCTTTCTCCTTGCTCTGTCCTGCATGTGTTGCAGCCCCAACCTCTGTCCCAGGGGTTACAGTTTTTCCACAAGAGAAGAACCAATGTTCCAGCTCCCCACCCTCCCTCTGGCTGCTCGGAGAGGCCTGGAGGTGGAGACGGCATGTTGCTTGGGGAGCTAGGGATCCAGCATGGGCAGCGGGGGGCCCCCTCTCCCCACCGACTTGCAAAGCCCCACATCTCACCCATTGCCCTGTCCATGGAGCCACCACCTTCCTGTTGGAAACTCCCTTTATGGCTGTCCTTCACCTTAGTCCTGTTATTGCAGGGCCAGCAGGTGAGGTTGGGCCCCCGGGGCCTCCTGGGGTGCAGGGGCCCCCAGGCCCGGCTGGACCTCCAGGACCTCCAGGCAAGGATGGACAAGAGGGGCCTGTGGGACCAGCAGGTATGTGGGCCAGGTCCCTTGCTGCAGCCAGGGCTACCACCTCCTGGGTACCCTGGCTTGAACCTGACAGAGAATGGGGAAGGGGGTGGCAAATAGGGGGTCCTCTGTGGCTGCTAGTGGGAAGAAAGTGCCTGGGGAGTGGGACAGTCACTGCACTTGGCTGGTTGGATATGACCTCACTGCTGTCCTGAGGATGTAGGCTGTGAAAGGCCGGGGTCTAGGGTTCAAGGCCCACCAGTGGAACAGGATGGACCCCACCGAGGCCTCCTTTCCTTGGTGCTCCCTTCCTGCTTCGCAGTCCTCTTAGCTCCTAGCGCAGCAGGACGTCTGCTCAGTGACGTCTCACGCTCCCTTTCCTCTCTTCACAGGTCCCCAAGGTGAGCAGGGTAAGTGCTTGTCATCGGCTCCTGAAGGGAAGGGAACCTGAACTAGGGGTGGAGACCCTGGAGGGGAAGGGGGCTGGGCGGCTCTGCACGGAGTACCCACCCTCACACCCACCTACCCCCCCAGGAGCGGAAGGGGCACCGGCAGCCTACGTGCCCAGGGTGGCGTTTTCAGCTGCCCTGAGTCTGCCTCGGTCTGAACCAGGCACAGTGCCCTTCGACAGAGTGCTGCTCAACGATGGCGGCTACTACGACCCAGAGACAGGTGAGCCTGGGAGGGTGGGGCTGGGTGCTTAGGGGAATGGGTGGGGCTATGCTGTGACAGGTGGTCCTTTTTGCCTCTTTATACAACGTGGATCTTTTCATTCTCTGATTTGGGGAGACCCTTACTCCTTCCTTTTTTATTCCTTCTCAGCACAGCTTGGGTGGGAGTGGGAGGGGTGGGGGCCATTCATTCAACAGAGCTTTATTGGGCGCCTACTCTTGCCAGCCTGTTTCAAGTGCTGGGGATGCAGCAGTGAACAAGAGACAAAACCCCCTCCCCTCCCCCGGCCACCTATCCACCTATGGTCCCTGCTGACCGCCATCCCTGTCCCCAGGAGTGTTCACGGCGCCACTGGCCGGCCGCTACTTGCTGAGCGCTGTGCTGACCGGGCACCGGCACGAGAAGGTGGAGGCCGTGCTGTCGCGCTCCAACCTGGGCGTGGCCCGCATAGACTCGGGGGGCTACGAGCCCGAGGGCCTGGAGAACAAGCCTGTGGCCGAGAGCCAGCCCAGCCCCGGCGCCCTGGGCGTCTTCAGCCTCATCCTGCCGCTGCAGGCCGGGGACACGGTCTGCATCGACCTGGTCATGGGGCAGCTGGCACACTCGGAGGAGCCCCTCACCATCTTCAGCGGGGCCCTGCTCTACGGGGACCTGGAGCTGGACCAGGCGTAGACTGGGGGGCCCGACTGGTCCCACGTGTCTATGCCTCCGAAAAGGCTCCGCCGGGACCCCGGCGCGGACGGGGGCGCCACGTGGGCACCCCAAGCCCCTGGCCGGCGGCGTCTCCAGACCCGCCGCGGGGCGGACGCGCAGAGCTTCCCCCCACGCCTGGGCCCCGCCGGGGTCCCCGCGTCCGACTCTTGGCTTGATCGCCGCGCGCTCCAGAAACCCCTGCCGGGCCCGGACTGCGCAGGAGCCGAACCGCGCAATTTGCCTCCCTCGACCGACCCTCGAGGCCGATTTCCTGGGCTCCAGGGCCCTCCGGAAGAGGATGGGCCATCACCGCCACACTAAACTATTCAGGAATAAAAAGACACTTGTTTTTTTTCTAAAAAAAAAAAAAAAAATACCAAAAGCAGTTTTGCTCCAGGATGTGTTCAGGGTGGACAGCAAGGGCGCAGGGGGCGGGCTGCGGGGATCCTGGGCTCCCGGGACGCTGCGCGCGGCTCTGGGCGCGCGGGCCGCTGCGTTGGGTGCGCGCGCGCTCGGGGCCCCTGGGACCCTCCCCGGTCACGGCCGTGTGGCCGCCAGCCACCAGGGGGCGCTGGCAGCCGGGGGCGGGGCCCGTCACGTGACCGCCGCCTTCCACCTGCGGGGCGGGGCGGGGCCTCGGCGTCGGGGCGGGGCTGCAGTCGCGAGGCCGAGCGCACCCGGGCAGGTCCAGGGGCGCGAGTCGGGTCCGCAGGGGCAGGGGAGGACACATCCCTATTGCACTTTCTCTCTGCGTCCCTGCGATCACCTCGTGCGCTTTCAAGAGCCAGACGTTAGTTCCGAGGCCGTCCGACGCGTTAGGGAACTGAGGCCGAGCACTGGGCGCCTTGGCCATCTGCAGGGCCAGTGACCTGCTGGGAGAGCCTCGGGCTCTGCGCCCCCACGCCAGCTGGGTCGGCGGGCGCCGGCAGCCAGAGCTCGCCGCCGCGGGAGGCTGCCTGGAGGAGGAGCCCCGGGGGCGGAGGAGGAGCCAGGGCAGCCCCCGGGAGCGGGGACACGATCGTCCGGGATAAGAGGCAGAGCCGGGAGGCACCCCGGCAGCCGGGCGGGCAGAGGGCTCCGCGAGCAGCCTCATGGACGAGAAGCAGATCCTGTGCGTGGGGTTAGTGGTGCTGGATGTCATCAATGTGGTGGATAAGTACCCGGAGGAGGACACGGACAGCAGGTAGGGGCGCCCGGGCCCCTCGGAGACCCCCCGCGCCGTGCAGCCAGGGCTGCAGAGCCGCCTTCAAGGGGCCCGCGCGAGGCCAGGAAAAGTCCAGCCTCGGGAGCCGGTGGCCTGTGCCGGTGGAGCCCGGGGGGCTCTCAGCGGGAGAGAAGAGGAGAGAATTGAATCCTTTAGTAATAAGACCCAGGCTCTGATAACATGGTGGTAGGCGATTCCCATGTAAACCTTGCAACGATATCAGGCGTCACTATCCCCATTTTACTGATAAGCAAATAGAGGCTCCCAGAACTGAAGCAATTTATCCAAAGGCACGCAGCTAGTAAGGTGCAGGGCCTGTGTTTTGTTTTGCTTTTTTAACTCCAAAACGTATGCACTTGCCTCTCACCAACTTTAACTTGTAATTTACTTACTAAATAGTATAGATCTATAAAATCACACCTATTTCTGCATTTCTAAAAAAGATTTAAGGCGGCCTACAGAGGTATGTGCAATTAGACCATTCAAAGAGCATTTCAAACCATAGTATTTGAGCTTCGGCTGTAGCTCAGGGCTTGCTGGCACTGGGGGCAAATTCGAAGAGGCAGGAGGTTCTCGACAGAGCTGGTTCATGAGACACGAAACTTTTCCCTGGTGCTAAATTCCAACAGGAGTTACCAGAAATGTGAACAGCATAGTGGAAAGCATCCTTAGCTCTTACATGTGCACAGTACAGTTCCCGGAAGGGATTTCTGCGGGGTGGGACACGTGCTGTGTAGTGCTTAGAATACTGAGAAGAGGGGACAGATGTGGCTCAAATGGTTGGGTGTCTGTCTCCCATATGGAGGGACCTGGGTTTGATCCCCGGGACCTCCCGGTAAAAAAAAAAAAAAAAGAATACTGAGAAGAATTGCTCTTAGCTCTCAGTTGTCTCAGCCAAGAACTGAGTGAAAGGCAGTTCAAGCCTGAGCTCTGGCAAGACACTGGCTAATTGCAGGGAGGGACCCCGATCCTCTTCAGGCTTCTCGAGTCCCCAGAGCAGTGGCACTTACATTATCACATACTTTCCTCACGACAGCCCACACATAGTATGCAAGGGCCAGCAAAACCTCTTTTTCCAGATGAGAAAAAGATTTGGGGAAATTGGATGATTTTTATAAGGCTACATAGCTAATTAGTGGCAGGGGAGCAGTGACAACTCCAGTCTCCAAATGCCAGGCCAGTGGCTCCGACCCTCCCTCGTCTCTTGTACTTCCTGTTCCTTTTGCTGCTGCCCTCGGCTCATGGGGGCCACCCTTGGTTCTGGGCCACTCTGTTGGCCAGAGCTTAGGGCCCCTGCCAGGGCAGCAGGGACAGTGGGGGAGGGGCGGACCTACGCATGTCACCTACTAAGGTCAGGCCAGCCCCATGGTGCCCCGTGGGGAGGCAGGCTTTCCCTCGGGAGACTGGGGGAAGTTCTGGGGCCATAGGTTCTCCAAGGACTGTGGAGGGCGTGAGGGAGACCCCGAGTGCCTCTCAGCCAGGGCTGACGTCCCATTGCCTTTGGGCTTCCTTATGTCAGGAGCTTAGGGTAGGAAGACCTGCCAGCTTCCTGTCTGCCTGGGGCTGGCTCTGAAGGTGGG
>JAQZBX010041934.1:0-22172 GCA_029593785.1 Cabassous unicinctus | reverse complement strand
TCCCCCTTCTCTCCCCCCCCGCCGTCCCCCTTCTCTACACCCTTGCTGTCCCCTCTTCTGTCCCCCCTCCGCGTCGCCCTGCAGCCCCCCTCCTGGAACGGCTCTCCAAGCGGGCTCCGGACCACAATTTCAAAACAAATAAATGACTTTCAGAGGCCACCCGAGGAAGCCCAAGTTACCACAGCAACCTGCCGCCACGCCTCCCCCTCTCTGCCCACTGCGACACAAGACGGGCTGCAGGTGGCGGCCAGCCCTGCCCGGAGGAGGGCTCAGGAAGCAGGCCCTGGCCTGGCGCAGGGGCGGCCTGTCCGGGTGTCCCAGGGCTGCTCGGGGCTTTCCTCGGGGGTGGCCCTCGGCGCCACAGCCCTCTTGGGGCTCCCTGGCCTGCTCCCCTGGCGAAGGCGCTGGGCCGGCTGGGCGGTTTGCCGGGGCCAGGTTTTCGCCCAGGGTCAGCACGCCGAGGCGCCGGGCACGGGGTGGGGAAGTCCTGACCCTGGCACTGCTCCCAGAGGGGCAATCGAGGCCCAGAAGCCCCCCGACCCCACCCCGGGCTGCGGTGCTGCCCCTGGGGGTGCACAGGCCCTCGGAGACCCCCGTGGGTGGTGGGTGGCCCCTGTCCAGTCCATGTCCCCCTCCTGTCCCCCACCCACGCCCAGGGGGCTGAGGCAGGACCTGGGTCCCACTCCACTGCAGGCGCCGCCCCCCCGACCTGCCTGACTCTAGCCTGTCTGCACCTTGTCACCAAGGGAAGCACAGCTCCCCCCAGCGTTCCCTCCCGCAGCCCAGGGCCAGCACATCCCTGGGGACAAGCCAGACTCTGTTCCCAGCTGGGCCGTCCGCAGGAGGCTAACGTTGTGAGGGGGGCTTTTCCTGCTTCCCCAGAAGGCCGGTGAGAGAGCGTGGACCTGCCAGCTCTAGCTATGTGCCCAGGTGGATGGGGGTCCCACACCAGGAGCCCACCGCCTGGCTCCCTTAGGCTGGAACCCCACAGTGGACATGCTTCGCTTTTTCCCTCCACACCTAGGGCCAGGGCCCGGTGGGTTTCTAGGAAGAGGCCACGGGGGAGTGGACCCAAGTGGCCAGAAAGGGGGATCCGGGGTAGCAAGGTGGGAGGGTGTTGGGCCTGAGCGTGAGGGGCAGCTGGGGAGGGGGCCGAGCCAGCACAGGTGGGCACGTGGGACCCTTCTCCCTGCTCTCTCCATCCCCTAGAGCCCCCTCCTCCCTCCCCAGCTTCCCAACAGCCGCCCCGAGCCCGGCTGCTGGTGCGTCCCTCAGGCCTGTCTCGAATCCCACAGCTGTGCTTCCTTCCACTCCCCGAGGGGCTGGTGGCAGCAGAGATTTACCCCACAATCCTGCCGGGTCCCTCTCGCCCCAGCCCCTGGATCCCCGGCCTAGCACCCACTCCCCTCCCCCGTTGCACTGGCCTAGCCCTCGAGAGCTCGGGCCTCGGACCCCCAGCTCTCTCCCCTCCAAAGACTCATAGTCCCCACAGCGGGATGGCCTGTATCCCCAGCCCTGGGGTGTCCCCGTAGATGCTTGGGGCTGCTGGACCGTGGCCACCCCAGGAGGGGTTCCGGGGTGGCCTCTGGGTGGCCAGACTTAGCAAACACGGGGCACCCAGTGAAAACGGAGCGCCAGGTAAACAACGGGTAACTTTCTTGTGCAAGTCTGTCCCGGGCATCCTTTGGGGCGCACTTGAGCTAACGCCGTTCAGAATTAAACCTTCATGGGGTACTCCGCGTTTCCCGCGGCCACGGCCCCGACCCCGACTCTTCGCTGCAGGGGTGCTGGCGGGACAGCTGGCAGCTCCGAGCAGCCGGGGCCACCGCTGCAGCCCCAACACCCAGCCTGCCGGGGCAGTGCCATGCCAGGCAGCCAGGCGGCCCGGGCAGCAGGTGACCCCTCTCCCCGCTCTCTCCGCAGCTGGCTGGAGGCGTGATCCTCGGCGTGGCCCTGTGGCTGCGCCACGACCCGCAGACCACCAACCTCCTCTACCTGGAGCTCGGGGACCGGCAGGCGCCCAACACCTTCTACGTGGGTGAGCGCGGCATGCGGGGGGCTCTGCGGGAGAGGGGCACGGGGCAGGGAGGAGGCAGTCAGGGGGCTCCTGGGGCCAGGAGGGGCCTGGGCTGGTGGCCTCGGGGCCTGGGGCTCCTGAAGCTCAGGACCTGGCTGCCCGGGGACCAGAAGCCACCTACCTGGGACCCCTCCAGATGGCCTTGGGGTGGAGCCAGGGCAGAGAGGCAGAAGCCAGGCGGGGTTTTAGCAGGCGCACCCTCGGGCGCACCCTCAGGCGGCTGCAGCAGCTGGAGGGGAGGGATGGAAAATTGTGCCCCGGGGGACAAGCGTGACTCAGCTCCCCCACCTTTCTGCCTTATTAGGCCTGCCTTGGCCACCGCCCCCAGGCACCAGCTGTGGGGGCCCCTGGGGCGTCCTAGGGGAGGAGGACAGTGGCCCCCCACCCGGCAGGCCTCCAGGGCTTGCTGAGTTTCTGTCCTTTAAAGGCAAGGCTCACGGCGCCGGCCCTGCCCCCGCAGGCCTGGGTGGCAGGAAGCTGATGGGCCTTCCGAGACTGGGCCAGCACCCACGGGGCCCTGCCCCTCACTCACCAACTCACCCAGACCCCCAGGGCCCGCCTTGAGCGTTGGTCACATGAAGGGGTGCTCGTTCCTCCCAGCACCCACCAGCACCTCTGGGCTGGGCGTTGTCTGGAAGAGGGACAGGGTGGGTTCAGGGAGCGTCGACAGGAGGCCCCTCCCCTCCCTGAGAGCAGCCTAGCAGGCCTCGGTGGTCCACAGGTTCTGGGGGATACTTGGCCCCTCCCAGGCTTGGGGGGCAGGAGGAGAAGGTGGAGGCTATGGACCTAGGGCCTGTCAACAGGAGCCAGTCTCCTGGGAAGAGGTCCAGGGTCTGCCTGAGGGGGGTGGGGTGGGTGCTGGCTGGTGACCTCTGACCCCTGTGAGGTTCTCCCTGGCTTCTCTTTTCCTCCAGCGCCACCCCAGCCAGTACCCCCTGCATTTCCCTGCCCGGAGTTTCCAAAGCACATCCCTGAGCCTCGGCCCAGAGCAGAATGGGTCTGCTACGGCCCCCTGCCTCCCAATCTCCGAGGCCCGTGGGCCAGAGCTCTGTTGGGGTGGGGTGCCTTCCAGACACCCCTTCCTGGAGGCCAGCTGCAAGCCCCCTGAGCTGGCATCTCCTTGTCCGGCCAGGCCCAGCCCAGTGGCCAGATTTAGGCAGGAAGGTTTATGTGGCTTTGGGGTCCAGGCTCAGGTTGGGGGCAGCTTGTGGGCCTGGGCTCGGGGTGAGAGGGCGGGATGGCCAGGACAAAGCCGGGCCACAGGGTCACGGTGGGCAGGCGGGTTGGTTTGGGCAGCTCCTTCAGGCCTCCTCTTAATGCCCCTCGGCCCTGCCTGGCTGGCTCCGCCCTGCCCCGCCCCGGCATGGTGCTTTGGAAGCAGGTGGCTGAGGCCAGTTCCCTCACCACCTGCTACCCGCGGCTGTGGCCCCCTCCCCTCTGCTCAGCCCAGCTGCCCTGACTCTGGGCTCTCGGGGGAAATGGCTCTGGGGCAGCACCCCGGGCAGGATGGGGTGCTCAGGCAGGGCCCTACAAGTCCCCTGGCCCCCATGTCCCTGCCCAGCCCAGGGTCAGCTTCGGCCTCACGCGGCCCCCAAAGCCACCCAGGTCCTGCCACAGGGGGCGGGGGGCAGATGGGGGCCCTGACACGGGCTCTACGGGCCTGGGAATGGGCGCTGGCTTGCTGGGTGCACTGGGCACCCCACACAGCTGAGTGAGACGCTGCCTTGCATGTGTAGCAGCTGTTGGGCCTGCAGGCTCCGGGATGGAGCCCGTGCTGGGGAGTTAGGTCTGGTGGTGGGGCCTGGGGGCTGTGGGGCCCCAGAGCCGTGGGTGGGGCTGCAGTCCCCTGGGAGACCAAGGCATACGAGACGGCCCCCCTGGGCGAGACTTCCCACCCCAGGTTGCCTCGTTTGACCTCATCTAGTGACATGTTGGTGGGGAGGGGTGTCAGGGCCCACGTCGGGGAAGACCTGACCCCTGCCTGCCATGCCCCCTAAGGGGGAGCCCCTCAGCCAGACGTCCACCGTGGGAAAGCTTCCCCTCAGCTGGGCCTGCAGTGCCGAGCAGCAAACAGGAAACGGGCCTGGGCCAAGAAGGCGAGCTCCAGAGGCTTCTCTGCGCCTGGCAGGGGTCCCTGGCTGGGCAGGCAGGAGCACAATGGCCCTCCCCACCCGAGCAGCCTCTTGGCTGGGTGGCAGGAGGCCTGGGCTGCCCGGCAACCGTCCGAGTGGGAGGGCCCTGCAGAGGCGACACTTCCAGGGGGCAGAGGGTGGGGCGACAGCCAAGAGGATGCCCGCGCGCCACCGCCCCAGCCCTTTCTGGGGGAGCCCGGGCACCGAGGGGGGGTGGCGTCGGAGAGCCAGAAGCCTCTTGGGGCAATGGTGTTGCTGCTGGGCCCAGCCCCACCCCAGTGCAGCACCCCCCTGTGCAGCCTCCCACCCCCCTGCCCCCCGTGCAGCCCCTGTAGATGGCTGACGCCAGCAAAAGGGGCTGCCAGCCCTAACTGCACAAGGGGCATCAGCCACGGGGATACTCCCCCAGCCCCCCCCCCAGGAAATTCTGCTGGGCCCTACATGGGGCACTTCTGCCCTCAGACAGCGCTGTCCTTCTCGGCCCCCGTCTGAGTCTCTGGCAAAAGTGGGTGCACGTGACAGACGGATGACGCCACAAGAGATGTGGGCTTTGAAGCGCCGACTGGCCCACGCCGGCCTTGTGGGGCATTCCCACGAGCAGAGGAAGCCGAGGCCCAGGGACAGCCCGGGCCACTCTCCTCGTCTCTGGCCGGCGGGGGCCCTGGGGGCTTTGCGTGCACACACGAGGAGGAGGCCTGGGGGGGCTGGGGGTCACGGGAGCTGAGCACATGGGTGCCCCCCAGGCATCTACATCCTCATTGCCGTGGGCGCCGTGATGATGTTCGTGGGCTTCCTGGGCTGCTACGGGGCCATCCAGGAGTCGCAGTGTCTGCTGGGGACGGTGAGAGCTTGTCGGGGAGCACTGGGCCTGGGGGCCTGGGGGCCTGGGGGCCGCGGGGGAGGCGGGGAGGTGGGCGGGGCAGCCCCGGGCCGCCCCTGAGAACACCGGCTCTTTGGCTCTTAAACCCTCTCCCCCTGGCCCCACTCACGGCCCACCCAGTTCTTCACCTGCCTGGTGATCCTGTTTGCCTGCGAAGTGGCTGCCGGCATCTGGGGCTTTGTCAACAGAGACCAGGTGAGCCACGTCCCTGAGTGGGGGGCAGCAGAGTGGGCCCCCTGCTCGGGTGTGGGTGGGTGGTTTCAGTCTAACCAAGGACTATGGGGTACAGTCGGGCCCGCCTGGTAGAAAAGTAGGGGGGGCTTCTTGGGAGAAGCAGTGTCGGGGCTGAACCGAGGGCGGGGTGGCGCGCATCTGCTGAGGGGGTGCCCCGCCCGCCCCCCAGATCGCCAAGGACGTGAAGCAGTTCTACGACCAGGCCCTGCAGCAGGCTGTGGTGGACGACGAGGACAACAAGGCCAAGGCCGTGGTGAAGACCTTCCATGAGACGGTGCGGGCGCAGCGGGGCCGGGCTGCAGGGGCCTCTCGGGGTGCTGTCTTTTGGAACGGGGCGCGCTCGTCCTCGGGTGGGGGGGCCCCCTCCGCGGGCCCTGGGAGGGGCTGCATCGCCCAGCGCTCGGGGTCCCGGGGAACCCAGCAGGGGCTGCTCTGCCCGGGCGGGACCACCCCTGCCCTCTCGACCCCTGCCCTGATGAGGCCCGCTGGGGCCCAGTTCTCTGCCGTTTCGGCGTGTTGTGCGGGTGGGGGCGGGAGTGCGCCTCCAGGGTGCCCTGGCGCTCCCTGTGCCCTGTCTCAGTGCCCATGCTGAAGGTTGGTGGGAAGACGCAAAGCCCTGGCCTGGCCCAACCGCCGCTCTGGGTCCCTGCAGCTCAACTGCTGTGGCTCCAACACCTTGTCCGTCCTGGCTACCACGCTGACCAAGAGCAACCTGTGTCCTTCGGGCAGCAATGTCATCAGCAACCTCTTCAAGGTACGCGGCACGGCCACAGGCCGGGAGACCCGAGGGCGGGTGGAGGATGGACCCTGGCTGGCGCGGCGGGAGCGCCCCTTGCTGGGGGCGCAGTGGCCAGCTGGGAGGACAGCTCTGGCCAGGGCTCATGGCGTGACCGAGGCGTCAGCCTTCTGCTGGGCGGTGAGGACAAACGCTGCACCCTGGGTGACTCCCCCAGCATCGGAGACCGGGTCCAGCACTGAGGTCTTGCCGGGCCCTGCTTCTTCCCCGAGAACGTCGCGTTCTGGCACTGGCTCAGCGCCACCCTTGGGGCTCCTTGGCTGGTGACGCAGCTCCATCTCGCCGTGTGGCACCCTCTGTCCTTCCCTGGGCTCTTCCATATCGCCTCTGCTTTGAGTCCTCCAGTCGTGCTGGGTCGGCCCTGATGCCCCCGGGCCTCGTGCTGGGTCAGGGCTTCCCATGTCCCCAGGCATCGCTTGCGCTAATAGCGTCTTCTAAGGCCCTGCTGACATGGGGCCGGCCCCGCAGGGCAGGTGAGCAGGTCTTTGTTGGGCATGGCCCAAACCACCACACCAGCCCACCTCCTCGCGAGGCGTTTAAGCCCTGGGGAGGTTGAGGAGCTCGCCAGGTCCCCCATCCACAGCACGTGACCCCGTTAGAGGCCGCAGTGACCTGGACAAACTCTCAAACATACAGAAGTGGCTCTGAACCAGGGAGCCCACCGCAGCCTTGGTGGCCGCTGGGCCTGCAGTATTTAGTAACAAAAAATACCTGTAATGGTTCAAGGGTAGCTTGCTTCTGCTTTATCAGAGCAGCCAGGGATAAGCTGGCTGTGAACACGCCCGCCAGATGTGGCTGGGAGGAGACAGGTGCTAGTTCCGGTGAAATTTTTTCTATATTTTCCACGTTTTCTGTACTGACCACGTGTAGCTTTGTGACACAGAGGGGGCAGGGACGGGTGAGCCAAGCACCGGCGCCCCAAGCCCTGATGGCTCTCACATGCCCTGCAGGAGGACTGTCACCAGAAGATCGACGACCTTTTCTCGGGGAAGCTGTACCTCATCGGCATTGCCGCCATCGTGGTTGCAGTGATCATGGTGAGCCGAATTTGGGGGCGGGGCCGGGGCCGCAGGCATCTGCTTGGGCAGGGGGAGGGCTCTCGTCTGCGCCCCCCGCACCTCACGTGCCCACCCTGCCCCTGCAGATCTTCGAGATGATCCTGAGCATGGTGCTGTGCTGTGGCATCCGGAACAGCTCCGTGTACTAAGGCCCCCGCGGCTCCGGCTGCAGGGGAGTGCAGGGCGGCAGCCGGCCGGCGGGGCCCCCCAGCACTCCCCACCTGACCCGGCCAGCGCCAAGGAGGGCCCTGGCACCACCCATGTATATAGCGATCCCGGTATTACCCTGCTACACTTAGCATTTTTACTTTTGAGGTTTTGTTTTGTTCTGAAGTTTCCTGTTACCTTTCCAGGGCTGGCGTCAGGCATAGGTGGCAGGGAAGGGAAGCCAGGGGAGCCCCCACCTTGGGGGCTGCCTGGGGGCTCTGTCTGCCCAGCAAGGCCTCTCCTGGGGGCCACCCGCCCGAGCTGGGGGACTGCATCGTTCCACCCCAGCCTGCCCTGCAGACTGGACGGCCCGCACCTTCTTGAATGCCCGCCCCTCTCCCTGCGCCTTTTCTAGACAGCGTCTCCGGGCACCCTTATGCCTTCATGCAGCTTTCCGTTCTAACTCATCACCTCCAATCCTAACTGTAACATCTCGGGACAGCCTTGTTCAATAAAGAAGGAAAACCAGGCATGCTAATGTGGCTGCCAGAACTTCCTGTGCCAGTGGTGTCCCACACCCCAGGGGTGGCTGGGGGGCCAGGGGCCCTGTCTGGATGGGATTTGGCTCTGGGCCTTGCCCAGGGGGAGCAGTGACCTAACACCTGGACACAATTACCTAGCCGAGTTGACACATTAGCCTAACCATCACAGGGCCCCTGGAACATTCCGTGTGGCTACAAGATTCCCCTTTTCAACCTGCTTCCAACAGCCGTTCCGATCTTGAATCTTTCTCACACGTGCCAATGCCGGTGAGAGGCAGGGCCACTAAGGGTCCACTGTGGGCATGGGCCTTGAGGGGTTTGGCAGGGATACCAGGCACTGCCGGCCCTTCCCCTTCTGTATGGGTGAGGGTTTCACTGTCTGTCTAGGTGCCTGTGGGTGGAGGAGCTGGGAGGCCGCACAGGACTGAAGGCATCTTGTGAGGGCTGGCGGGACCAGCCTGCCTGCTGCCTGGGCCCACCTGGCCGCCTCCCAGCCCCGCCCATGGTTTTTCCTTGTCAGAGGTTTCCAACGGTGAGCACAGTTGGGCCCTCTGCCCGGCCCACCTGGTTCTGCCCCTGCTCCCTGGGAGCTCAGGCTGCTGAGACACATCATGAACTCAGTCAGGCCCCGACCTGCAGTCACTCCATCTCTTAGGGATGAGTGCCCACCTGGGGCTCATGTGTCAAGGGCTCCCAGTGCCTTCTTGGGGGGCTGAGTTCTGAAACTAACCCCAGCCCTGCAATGGGGTCCCAACAGACCTCACTTTGGGCAGGTTCAGAGGGGCACAGGATGGTCCAAGGAGCCCCCTCCTCTCTGCTGCCCCTGGGCTGGGAGACCTCAGGGACGGGTGTCCTGCTATGGCTGCAGCCTAGTGGCCTGGGTGTAGCTTCCTGTGTGGTCAGCTGCAGGCTATGATGTGATGTCAAAGAGAAAATGCTTACGGTCAACCGGACTGCAGGTTCCAGGTGAGGCTGGTGGGGACTGAACTCACAAATGGGGTAGCCTGTTACCCCCCTGGGTCTCTGGACTGGGCCACACAGGTCCTTGAAATTTTGAATACCCAGCAGTCACCAGGCCAGACCCTCCCCCTCCCCAGAGCAGGGTCACGGGATTGAATAGACTGGGGGAATGAGCCACCCTGGCAGAGATGGGAGGCATGGGGCCTCATCCTCTGTTTTTGGGCAGGCCGTGACCTGCCTCAGGCCAGTGGGTGGCCCAGCCAGGCTGCCAGCCCCCAGAAGCTGGACCCTCCCGGCTGTGACCCCCCATCCTAGCTACCTCGGAGGTGGAAATGAAGCACCCAGTCCCCTCCCCAAATCCTCTACTTAGTCT
The DNA here is from genome assembly GCA_029593785.1 of Cabassous unicinctus. Taxonomy (NCBI): domain Eukaryota; kingdom Metazoa; phylum Chordata; class Mammalia; order Cingulata; family Chlamyphoridae; genus Cabassous; species Cabassous unicinctus. The sequence goes on along the minus strand of JAQZBX010041934.1, from coordinate 12,973 downwards.
CCCTTGGTGCGCCAGTGCCCCTCGGGTGCTCTGGATGGACCGGTGACCCTGGGAGGATGCATTCGGGCCAGCACTGGGCCCTGGCTTTCCCACTTGGAAGTCTTCCTTCCAGTTCCCCAAGGTACCCCTCCCCGCGGGGAGGCAGGTGCGCCACTGGTGCCTCGGGGAAGGAAGCCCGGATATCGCCCGCTGTGGTGAGGGCCCAAGCAGGTAGCATTGCTGGCGGTGGCCGGGTCCCCGGGGGAGCCGCCCTGGAAGTAAAATGCCAAGCAAGCTCAGGAAGGCGGAGGGGAGCGGTGGGCCCCCCGCTGGGAGGAGGGGTGGCGGGTACTATTCGTAGCCCTGGAGAGGCCTGCACGGAGAGTGGCTGTCCTCCAGGGCTCCTGGGCCTGCTACAGGCCTGACCCAGGCCCAGATCTGGAGTGGGGTTGGCGGGGACGCGGGGGTCCGAAGGATGGGGCCAGGAACACGACGACAGTTTCCCAAGACCGACCAAAACTACGGAAAAGGCGACGCCCCACCTCTTCCAGCCAAGGGGGGGACCATGCCAGCTGCTCCGCGCTTCCGGCCCGGGATACACGCGCTTCCGGCCTGAGACGGCCGCGCTTCCGGCCTGGGAAGGATGCGCTTCCGGCCTGGGGTGGCCATTGTCCGCGGGACTGCCGGCAGGTGGCGTTGGAGTTCCGGGACCCCAACGCTGGTCATTAGCCTTCAGGCTTCTGGGTGTCGCCGTCTGGCCTCCCGCCCTTCCGCACGCCTGAGTTAGTTCTGGGCTTCATTCTCGAAGAAGCGCCGCCGTTCCCCAGGCTGTCGAGGGCAGCCTGCAAACGTGGGGGAAGGGGAGGCTGGAGGAGCACGCATGCATATGCCCAGGACTACTGGTCCCGGCGGGCCTCGGGCGCCGCAGCGCAGTGCCTTGTGGGAGATGTAGTTCCCTGAAAGCGCTTGGCCGCGGAGGACTCGGCTTCCCAGAGGGCCGAGCGCAGCGTCCCGTCGGGCGGTGCCGACCAAGATGGAGGCGGTGGGGGCTCTGAGCAGGTAGGTTGCGGCCTGGGAAGCCGCTGTCCTCAGCACCGAGCCGGGGCATTCCGCCGTGTGTAGGGTTCTCTCCCTTCGCGCTCTGGCCTTTGGGACCCCGGGCCTCCTGAGCCCCGGACCCGCCACCCATGCTGTCCGACCTGCAGGCCCCCGAGAGCGATTCCCTCGTTCCCAGTGCGGGGGGGGCCTCCCGCGCGCCAGGCCCTGAGCGAGGCTCCAGGCGCATCAGTGGAGCAAGAGGAGGCCTTGCTACTAAGGCAGGGGTTCTTAACCAGGGGCCCACGGACCCCCAAAAGGTCTGTGAGCTTGAATTGAAAAAAATCAACTTATTTTTATTTCTTCTGATCTCTAACCAAAATCTAGCGTTTCTTTCACTTATGAATGTTTGCAATAAGTTACGGTAGTGTTCACGTCATGTCCCATTACAGTTGTTGCATATTTTGAAAAATCACTTACGGTCGTCCATACTTCAAAATTACGGTGGTGGTTGTCATAAAACTATCTGCCACTACATTCTGAGAAGGGGTCTGTGGCTTTCACATGACCGGCAAAGGGGTCCGTGGAACAAAAAAGGTTAAGAGCCCTGTTCTAAGAAGAGAGAGACAACCCCTAGGAAACCGAGGGTTCCACTCCCTGGGACCCAGCTGCCCAGACCCTGACCCTCAGCTCCTCAGTCAAGACTCAGCAGTTCTCCACTGAGCTCCTGAACTTCCCTAACTCCCAGCGACGCACTCCGGGGCTCCCCCCACACACACACCGAGTGTCCCACCCACCACGCTACTTTTATCAGTTACAGCAGTGTCCCCAGCAGTGAGAGCACAGAGTGCAAATTGGGAAAACAGGAATCCTGCTGGAACTAGGAGACTTGAGCAAATTATTTCCCTTCCTCTTCTGGGCCTGTCAGCCCTAAAAGAGACACCGCTGGTGTGTGCTTCCTATCTCCTTTCTTTCCTCAAGTGAGAGAAGTTGAGATCCCGCCCAGGAGCACACCCATCCCTTCCTGGCCTGTCTCCATCCTTAGCAGGTGCACCAGCCTGCGAAGCTGGGTGGGGAGGAGTTGATGGTGACTGGCCGAAGGCGAGGCTGGGCGAACTCAGCCTGGGAACCCAAGCCTCCCAGGCACCCCTGATCCCTGCCATGTCTGCAGCACTTCTCTGCTTGGCTGAATGGAGGTTGCTCCAGGAGCTGCTGGGGGCCTGTCTGCCCACAGCGCTGCTCCAAGTGACCACTGAATCCCCAGTTCCTGGAGACCTTCACCCCCCAGTTGCTAAGCACCTCAGACATCTCCCAGCAAATAGCAAACTTCCTGTCCCTGGATGAGGAAGGTGCTCTGACCTTTATGGAATACTGAGCCTGTGCTGGGCGCTGTGCTAAGCTGTTCATAAAGGGCCCTGGTTAGTCGAGGGGCATGGAGTGTCCTCATCCTGGGCACAGGTCCCGCCTAGGCTGTGGCCTAGTGAAATCCCCCCAAGCAGGCTGCTTGGTCTCCTGTATCTTGGTCTCTACAGTCTGCAGGCGAGACTTATCTCGAGAGGGTTGTTGGAATTAGGTCATGTAAAGTGTCAAAAATCCCTCCTCCGATGCCTGGCATGCATTGAGGCCCCGTGAACATGGCCTCCCTCCTGTGTGGGCGCCACTTGCGTATGCTCGCTCTCTGGTCACAGTTGAGTCTCTCTACAGTTACAGCTGAGCAGCAGGGTAGAGTGTGCCGGGGAGACTCCTGGGATTGCGACGACCTTGCCACTGCCGCCGAGGACCTGCGTCAGGGCGCCCCTTCCTGGCTGGCCAGCATCCGGACATCAATCACAGGCGCCCAGGAAACGGGGTGAGAAAGGGCTTCCCATGGGAGAGGACAAGACCCAGGGCCTTTCTTTGTAGCTGCTGCTTCTTACTGAGCCCTGCTTCTTGATCGGGGCCTCACATGTGCAGGAGGGACTCAGTTCTGGCTGTTGGTCTAGGTGAGGTGCCGCCCTTGGAACACATGGCTGAGGCAGGGGCGGGTGAGCCGCACCCCGGCTTGGAGGCCGAGCACGGGACCGAGTATGACACCCTGCCTTCTGACGCAGTATCGCTCAGCGACTCGGACTCGGACCTCAGCTTGCCGGGCTGTGCTGAGGTGGAAGCACTGTCCCCGGAAGGGCTGTCTGGTGAGGCTGGGGGGGATTCCGACCCTGATGAGCCCCCTGGGCTCCCCCCGGACCCCCCTGTCCAGCTGTTCCACCTGAGGGGCATGAGTTCCACCTTCTCTCAGCGCAGCCGGGACATCTTTGACTGTCTGGAGGGGACGGCCAAGCAGGCTGGGCCATCTCTGGCCCATGTCTCCAACGTGGGTGACAACAGGGGCTTCAAGCAGCCCCCTGTGCCCCCAAGCCAGGATCTGAGAGAGACCCTGGGCAGGGCCAGCCAAAGCCCTGCCTCTCCGAGGGTGACCCCCGTCCCTGACTATGTGACCCACCCCGAGCGCTGGACCAAGTACAGCCTGGAGGACGTGGCCGAGGCCAGCGAGAAGAGCAACCGGGCCACAGCCCTGGCCTTCCTGGGGTCCAGGGGCCCAGCCGCCCCCACCCTATATGCGCCCTCCTTCAACCAGGATCCCTCCAGCCGCGGGGAGGGAAGGATCGTCTTCTCCAAACCAGCCCGGGCGGGGGAGGCCAGACCTGAGAGGAAGAGGGGCCTGGGGAAGGTGGGAGGGCCAGGCAAGAGTGCCCCTGGGGACCCGGGGCTGGCAGAGGCCGAGGACCCCGTGCAGCTGGCCCATCTGGCCGGGAGCCCCGAGGCTGAGGAGTGCAGCAGCCCCCGGGGGGGCCTGCAGGAGGTGGGGATGCCCGAGGGGACTGCCCGGTCAGCGCCTGGCCCTGGGGAGGCCCCTGTGGTGGAGACCGTCGGCTTCCACGGCAGCAGGAAGCGGAGCAGAGACCACTTCCGGAGCAAAGGCAGCAGCCCTGAGGGCCCAGAAGCTGAGACCTGAGCGGAGGGACTTCTCTGGCCGCTGCTGCCCGCGGGCCCGGCCAGGCCCTGCCTTCACACCAAGCCCCGTGGTGCCCCACTTCCTCAACAGCGAGCTCTGCCTGGGAGTGCCACCCTAGGGTTTAGCGTGGGGCGATGGGACCCATGCCTTGCAAAGGGGACCAGGAGGCCTGGTTCCGTGATGCCAGAGAGAGACAGTAAAGGTTTTGGACTTTGTTTCAGGCTCCGTCTGTCTGTCTGGGGCCGCTGCCTGGCTGTTGAACCCGTCCTCCAGCTGCCAAGGGCCCCAACCCCCAGAGATGGGCAAACCCTCCTGCTCCCAGTTGCTTTGCTGACGCTTAGTGGCCTGAGCAGCCCCAGGGGTCCAGCCTGGTCTCTGCCAGTCCCTCCCGGGCCACCAGTTCTACCTTGGGGGGTGGTGGGGCTGCCAGCTTATGGGGGGCTTAGATGGTCCAGGCTCAGGTAAGCCGCGTGGTGGGGGCAGGGAGGGCTGGTCGCCTTATGTTAGTGTCCTGGGCTGTGGGGCAGTGAGTCTGTGAGCCCTCGTGTGTAAGCTGTAGGGGTGCAGGGTGGGGGGCTGGTGCACAGGGACCGCAGCCCTGCCCGCAGAGCAGCTCCCCTCACCCCTGAAGGACCACGTGTGTCCCGAAGGGAAAAAATTCTCACCACTGCGGTTGCACATAAAGGCGTCTTTTATGTGGCAGCACGTGGGGGGCGTAGGCCCCAGAGCTGCTGCCCGCCCCGGCCTGGGAGGTGCCTCCCCTCACTGCTCAGCACTGCTCCCTGTCTGGCTCCAGGCTGGGGTTTGGGCACCGGGGCCGCCCAGGGCAAGCTGCTGAGCTCACAGGCAGAGGGAGGGCCCGGGAGTGGCTGGACTAGACCAGGTGCCACCTCTCCCTGCTCGGGTGGCTGCAGCAGTGGGTCAGCTGCCGGAAGGTGGCCAGCCAGCCTGTGGGGGCTCCCTGCTGCCAGGGCCCCCTCTGGAGGCAGCGGAAGCCAGCGGGCTCCTGGCGTGGCAGCTCCCAGAGCCTGGTGGGGGAGGAAGACCCCTCAGCCTTCAGCACTGGGCCCGGCCGGGCAGACCTCAGGGAGGTGGCAGGTGTCTGCCCAGGGGTGAGGGAGCAGACGTGGTGGCCCTCAGGGCAGGGCCCCACACAGGCCAGCTGCCCGGGGGAGGCTGGGGAGCCCAGAGCAAGACTGGTGGAGCCTCAGGAGTCGGGGGGGGGGTCTCCATCACAGGGGCCCTGCACCCCCAAAGAGCCACAGCCAGCTTCTGCGACCTGCACCAGTTCCCTCCCTGGACCAGGGGCAGGAGATCCCACAGGATTGCCCTGAGTTGCCCCTGCCCACCCCACACCCCAGGCACATACTTACCGCCGTGGGCGCTGCCCTGGGCCAGCGTGTCGGCCATGGAGGACAGCAGCACGGCACAGTGGTTGAGCTGCAGGAGGGCAGGGGTCCCGGAGACCCAGGCTGAGCACCAGCACAGCAGGGTCGGCAGCCCTCCCAGCCCCTCCGCCAGGGCCTTCTGTCCCCAGTACTTCGGCACCCTCCGGGGAGGCTGTCGCTCAAGGCAGGGAGCAGGCACTAGGTGCGTGTGGAGTAGATAGCAAGGGCGACCCGAAGGGCAGCGTGAGACGTGTGGGTCACAGGGAAGCCGTGTGCAAAAGGTGCACCCACTGGCCCAGTCGAGGAAGGAAAGCCCTGCAGTCTGCTGGCTTACTTGCGACTCCAGCCTCTTGATTCTCTTCTCTTGCTCTCGCAGTCCACCCAGGTAGTTGGCAATGAAGTCCACCCTGGCCAGGGGTGACAGGCAGCAGGTGCTGAGGGGCAGACAGGGCTCCACACTGGGGACCACCTGCCCATCCCCCTCTATGCCCTTCCAGAGGGCTCAGGACCCTCCCTGGGTGCCCGAACCCTTCCCACTCTCCCCACCCCTGTGTTCTGGGCCAATGGCACCCCGACTCCCTGGAGGGCTGGGTTGTAAGGCAGGTTCCTTTGCCCCCTCCTGAGGTAGCAGAGGAGGGCCTGGGGTGCCCTCCCTGCCCTTGGGAGCCAGGGGGCGAGTACCGGGTGGCTCTAGCACTCAGGCCGCTGGGACCGGGGCCCCTGCGGCGTAGGCTGGGGGGCTGCCGAGTAGAGGGCCAGGTGGGGAGGGGAGGGGAGGAAGGGGGCAGGCCCGTTGGTAGCCACCCCAGCAGGGAAGACACCCAGAGTGTTGGCCCTGGCCAGGCCCCTGCCTCACTCGAAGCTTCAGTGCCCCAGCTCAGGTCCTCTGTGCCTGGCACTGGGGCCCCCCAACTTGAAGGCAGCCCCACATACCCCAGCCGCCACGGTGGGCCCACAGGCAGGGGGACCTGGGCCTGCCTCCAGGGCAGGGGCCGTTTCCACGGAGCATGTCCCTGAAAGGCGGGCACCCCAGCAGCCCACGGGCCTGGCCTGCCCACCCCCGTTGCAGGCCTGCGTCCCCGAGCTGCGCGCTGCTCGTGCAGTCCATGCAGGGCCGGGGTGCTGGGGCACCTGGGGCGCTGGGGGCAGGCGCACGGGCTGGCGCAGCCCCACCTGTGGGCAGCCTTGCGCAGCACCTCCTCGTTGCTCTCCTTCCTCCTCTTCTCCAGGCCGCTCAGGAAGTTCTCCTTCTGCACCGTCTCCCAGGTGACAATCTCCTGGTCCAGGGGCTCAGGCAGGCCTCTCTCTGGAGGGGCAGGTGGGTCTCGGGCAGAGCCCTGGCCAGGACTGGGGCAGGGGACCCCGCAGCCCAGGGGCCTGCCACAGCCCCAGCCTGTCACCACAGGCAGGGCAGAGACGGGGCACAGAGAGCCCCGGGCCTGAGCTGGGACCCGCCTGGACAGCACGAGGCTGAGGGGCCCCGGGGTTGCCCCCTGTGGGTGGGGGTCCCAGGCCCCGGCCTCACCCAGGTGCTCCCGCTTGGGCGCGGCCTCCTGCTTGAGCAGCTTCTTGAGCACCTGGCCCAGGTGGCTGAGCAGGATGAAGGGCGGGGCGAGGGCCGGGCGCCCGTGGTACTCCACGATGAGGCCGAAGCGCTGGGACTTCCAGAACACGTCGGCGTTGCCCTGCACCACCTGGAACGTGTAGCTGCGGGGGCATAAGCGTGGGGGGCCACGTGCAGGCGGGGCCGGGCTGGGCGTGGGGGGGGCCCAGGCCCGAGGGGCCTCCGGGGCGGGGCCACCTGAACATGGCGATGAGCAGGTTCATGAGCAGCACGTTGGTGACCAGCAGGAAGGCAACGAGCAGCAGGATGACCAGCCAGTTGGCGTAGAGGTTAGGGCAGGAGGGCGAGTCCTCCAGCAGCAGCGGGTGCGCGGAGCAGTTCACGCGCGCCTCTGAAACGCAAGCGGGTAGTGGGCGCCTGGATCGGGGAGCTCAGTATGGGGTCGAGACCACCGGGGAGGGGGTGCTGGCTGGGTGACCAGCCCCTGGTGTCCCCAGACTGTCCTCCTGGTAGCACAAAAGCCCCCACGGTGCGAAACTCCTCAGGCTCGGGCAGCAGTAGGGTGGGTCACCTCGAGCTGCTGCCATTGCCCCCGTGCTGGGGTTGGGTCAGGGCTGCAGGCTCTGCAGGCAGAGCCAGGGCCATTTGAGGGGATGGAGATGAGGTGGGGGTAGCAATTGTCATCTGGACTCATAGAAAAGAAGAAGGCTCAGCTGTCGAGTGGGTGTGGGGAGAGCCAGCCTGGCCAGAGGCGGCGGATGGTCTGCTGCGGGACTTCTCAGGGCCTTTGCCGTGCCAGCACCCACCACAGGCCTCCAGGTCGGGGCAAGTTTGCCACATTTCCCAAAGGAATCTGAGCCTGAGTGCCCTCGACACTGATGGCTGTGGGCTCAGGTGGGCGCAGAGCCCTCCAAGCGCACTGGCCTGGGGGCACTTCCGGGCCGTAGGAGTGAGCGTCCCCTGTCGTGCCAGGCAGCCCCCGTGTGCGTGTGAGTGGATGTGAGCGTGCAGAGGGTGTGAGGATCAGGGAGCCCTGGCTCCCGGCCCTGCCTGCCCCACACCACCCCGGCTCCTGGACCTGCTCCGGGGCTGACCCACAGCCCTCCCCCCACTCTGGCACCCCGTAAGGTGGGCCGGTGCTGGGCCTCAAGGCCACGTGCGAGGCTGTCAGTCTGTGGGATAAAAGTGGCTCCGCGGTGCTGAGACCCCTGCGCCCTGCCACGGGGTTCACGAAGGCGCCCTGGGGCCGGCTACTGGGGGCAGAAAGGAAGCTGTCCCTGCGGCCTGGAGCCCGTGAGAATGGGGCTCCCTTAGCCAAGCTCAGCCCTGGCCCCAGCCTATAGAAACCGTCTTGGGGGGCTGGGGGCCTGGGGAAGTCGGGCTCCCGTTGACCGCCCCCACCAGCCAGGGTGGCACCATGGCTCCCGGGGAGGGGGCCGTGACCAGGCCTCTCTGTCCACCAAGGGGCCCTGTGCAGATGGTGAGGGTGGGGCGAGGCTGACTGCCCACGGTAAATACCACAGGTGGGTGGGGGCCCTGTAGTAGACACCCCCTTGGGGGGCCACACCGTCACGCCTAGGTCGGTGGCAGGTACGTGTCGAGTGTCACTGGCACGCCCACAGGGTCTCTTCACAAGCCTCTGCATCACCGCAGCCAGCGGGGTCAGGTCCCACAGCAGTGGCCCCTGGTGACCTCTGTGCCTGGGCTCCAGCCTGCAGCCCCCCACACCAGCGCTGGCTGCATGCCCACCTTCCTCTTCCTCACCAGGTCCCGGCACCTGCACTGTGATCCCTACCCACCATCGGGGCACTTCCCCCTCCCCCTACCGCTGAGAACCCGGCAGCCCAGGGCTCTCCCTCCCGCACGGTGCCCACTCCTTCAGGAAAGTTTCCAGCAGGCTGGCACTGGCCGGGTGCGGGGCCTTTGGCGACTGAGGGGGATGGGGGTGGGGGGCTGCTATGGGCAAGGTCATGGGGGAAGACAGAGCCTAGCCGAGGAGCCCGGGCCCAAGCCATGGTCAGGGACAGCCCAGGGTGGCCCCACTCTGCACCCACAGAGCCTGCCCACCCCACACAGACCCCCCAGAGGAAGGGCCGCAGCTCCAGCCGCAGCTCCCAGCCCCAGACCAGGTGGGGGCATGACCCCAGAATCAGCCGGGAGCTGCCTGGGACCCTGCAATTCAGTGCACCTTCTCTGGGGCCCCTGGACGGGCCTCGGAGGGTCCCTCTAAGGGCCTTCCCTGGTCCCAGCCAGCTCCAGGCCGGGGCCCCCCACCCCCAGCAAGCCCAGTGGGCCTCACGTCCAGGGGAGCGCATCAAAGTACACCCTGGGGGCAGGGGTCCTGCTGCAGCAGGTACAGGGGTCCTCCCAGGACCTGCTCCTCAGGCCACACCCCTTTGCCCCAGTCCTCCAGCCGCCTCCCTCCCCTGCTCCCCACTCTCCCTGCCGGCCGTCTGCGGCCCTCCCCATCCGTGCCAGCCCCCATGCCCTACTCTCCCCAGCACCCGCCCCCTACCGTCGATCTCGTCAAGCGGGATCTGCCCAAAGATCTGCAGGTAAGGCCGGTAGAGCACCCGGCGGAAGATCCACTCGAGGCGGCCGTCGTGCGGGTGCAGCAGGGCCTGGGTGGCCACGCCGTAGGCCACGAGCCACACGCTCAGGAAGAAGAGGAAGAAGAAGACGTCCTTCATCTCCTCGGGCGGGGAGAGGCACGTTAGCAGGGCTGGCTGCGGCCCCGGGCCTGGGCGTGGGCGGGGGGCTCACCATCCGCTCCACGATGATGATCTTGGGGCCCAGCTGCTTGTGGATGGCGAAGATGTGGATGAGCCGCAGCGCGAACACCATGAAGTCCAGGGCCAGGACCGTGCGGCCGGCCTCGAATGCGGGGGGCAGCATCCTGCAGGAGGCGGCGGCTGGGCGGCTGCTGGGCCCCGAGGGTGGGGGCTTCCCCAGAGGCCCCCGCGGCCCCCCCACCCCCGGGCTCCTGCCGGGCCTCTGCGCACAGACCTGCAGGTGACACCAGCAATAAACAGGAAGATGGCCACCAGGTCACACTTGTTCCAGTTGTCCTCCACGTAGAGCGTGAACTTCTTCACCAGGTGAGTGTCCTCGTCTGTGAAGAAGCCCTGGTGGGGGGCAGACAGTCTGCTTTCACCCGCCTGGTCCCTCCTCTGGCTGCAGACAGCCCTGCCCAGACCAGGCTGCGATCAGTAGGGATCATGGCACAGTCAGGCAAGGAGACCAGGGCTCAGCCTTTGAGTAGGGACCAAGGCTCAGTCTGTGACTAAGACTGGAGATCAGTTGGAAGTGGGATCAGGGTTATTTCTGAAACGAGAACTGAGGTCAGTCTAGAGTTTGGGTCAGGGCTGCTCTATGAAACAGAGTCCAGGATAAGTTTACATTCAGTGTTCAGACTTAATCTATGATTAGGGTCAGGATTCAGACTTTGGCTGGGGAGCCCATGGCCAGGTTAATTCTGTAGCTTTGATTAGGGCTCAGTCTAGAGTTGCAGTCAGGGCTCAGTCTAGAAGAGGGATTGGTACTCAGTCTGGTACTAGGATCAGGTTCAGTCTAGAGTTGGGATCGGAGCTCAGTCTGGAGCTGAAATCAGGGTTCAGTCTGGAGATGGGATCAGGGCTTGGTTATGAGAGGAAATCAGGGTTCAGTCTGGAGTTGGGATTGGGGCTCAGTCTGGAACTGGGATCAGGGCTCAGTCTGGTGCTAGGATCAGGGTTCAGTCTAGAGCTGGGATCAGGGCCCAATCTGGAGCTGGAATCAGGGCTGTCTGGAGCAGGGAACAAGGCTCACTCTGATGCTGGGATCAGGGCTCAGTTAGAGATGGGATCGGGGCTCATCTGCACTCAGGATCAAGGCTCAGGTGGCTGTTTTACAGGTGAGCCTGGCCTCCACCCACCTGCCGGATCTCCTCCAGCACCAGCGTGAAGACCCAGAAGTAGAGGGTGACCTCAGGCCCCGATGGCCCCCGGGGCGGCGGCCTGAAGTCCACCAGCAGCACATGGGCGAACAGGAAGAGAAACGCGAAGTACATGACCACGTTCCCCAGGAACACAGTCACAGGGGCACCCCAGAACTTGCGCCAGCGCGTGAGCAGGAAGGCCCCGCGCGGGCCTCGGTCACCCGGAGTCCTCGGCGCCTCCACTGACTCTTCTGCCCTGTGCCACCAAGGAGGCCGTGGTGAGGCGGGCGGGCAGGCGGGCTGGCAGTGCTGTGCCCCGCGGCCTCTGCCCCCATGGCCTCTGCCTCCGCGGCCTCTGCCCCCACCGTCCACCTCCAGGCCACCCCCGGCCCCTCATCCTGCCCGGCCCCTCGGCCACTACCGGCTGCCACCGCGGCCCAGCAGGCTCTTCTCCGCATCCAGGCAGTCCGGCTCCTGCAGGGCCTCCGGGCCCGTCCTCAGGGGGGCCTCCTCACTGCGAGTGGCACGGACCCTCTCAGGGCCGGGGACAGGCCCCGGGGCACCCACCCGGCCCCCAGCACCCCACAGCGAAGTCTCAGGGCACCGGATACCTGAAGGCGATGAGGTTGGTGTAGACGAGCGCCGGGCAGACGAAGGCGCCCAGCAGCCGCAGGACGCCCGTGCCCGTGGCCATGTCCCCCCACCATATCTTGGTCAGAAAGGCCTGAAATGGGGGCAGGGCAGGCTGGCCTCCCCCCACCCCCTGGCCAGGGCCGGAAGAACCCTCCCTCGGGGCCTGTCAGATACACACCCCCTTCCCCTGGCCCTCCCCTCAGGCCAGCCCCCACGGCCTCTCCCCGCCAGTCCTCCCCCGGCCCTGCCCCCCTGCCTCCCCCACCTTTCCCTCAGGCTCTCCCCCACAGCCCCTGCCCTGGCAGCCTCCATCCTGGGGGGTGGGGGGGAAGCATGCCCCATGCCTTCCAGGACCCAAAGCCCCTGCAAGGCTGGCGCGTGGTGCGGGGTGGGGTCGGGCGGTGGTTGCAGGTGGCGAGGTCAGCAGGCCCCTGCCTGCACTGTGCCACCCTCTCCAGCTGCTGCTCACCTGCCGCTCACTGTCCACTCACCTGCCCCTCACCTGGTACTTACCTGCTATTCACCTGCCCTTTACCTGCCCCTCACCTGCCCCTCACCTGCACACCGTCATGGGCAAAGAAAGCCTTGCTGTCGGCCTCGGCGGCCAGGTGCAGGCAGGTGGTCTTGCTCCAGCAGCGGTTCCTGCGCACCAGCAGGGCGAAGGCGCGGTCGGCGCTGTTGCTGTAGCACTCGGAGAAGAGCTCTGAGGTGGGGGATGCTGGATGGAGGCTGCGCCCAGCACCCCCTCCCCCTCCGGGGGAGCAGCAGGAAACTCCCCCCACGACGGCTGCTGACCACCCATGCCAGGCTCGGCAGCGCAGGGTCTTGTGCAGAGCCTGCGGGGCGAGGGCCCCGGACGCCATCGGGGTGAGCACCAGGCAGACCCAGGGGGGCCCAAGGCCGGTGGTCATCTCCACACACCAGCCCCCCGCGCCACTCAGGCTTTAGGGCCACCTCCACCCCAGGAGGACCGGCTGTTTCCATCCCGTCTCACGCAAGAGGCCGCGGGCCAGGTGGGGCCACCCCCCACACCCCCGGCCCCCAGCCGGCTGCGGCGCTCACCCAAGGCCAGCTGCTCGTACTTGGCCTCCCGCAGGGAGCGGGCTGCCGCCGCGTCCGTGTCCAGGTGGGACATCTCTTTGAGGATTTTGCAGGCAGCCAGCGCGGCGGCCACGCCCTCCTGGCCCTAGGACACAGGGTCTGAGAGGCCGGCCCACTACCCCTCATGGGGGGTGCAGCCCAGGCCCCCCGCCCTGGCCCTGTGGGGGTGCAGCCATGCACCATGGCCCAGAAGTAGGCGGCCATCTCGTGGCAGTGCCGCAGCACTGCCCACAGGAACAGGTCCCGCCAGGGCTCCGCGCTCCTCTGCCGCAGGTCCAGCGGCCACTTCTGACCCGGGGGCCGCTGGGCTGGTCCCTTCTCCTGGGGGACACAGACATTAGACCTAGGCTGCCCAGCCCCCCGCC
>JAQZBX010041933.1:0-22173 GCA_029593785.1 Cabassous unicinctus | reverse complement strand
TGAAAACAACCTTCAAGTACTACTGTAAGACCTTAGATAGGAACAGAAAATGGGCTCAGCACCTTAAATTTTGACAGCAAACTGAAGCTTAATGAAGTTCCTATCTCTTGTAAGTGCTCCTTTTCCCAGAATCTGAAACATGAGGACAACCTGCCATAACTTGCCAGCTTCTGTCTTCTCTTCCTTCTCCAGGAATCTTCATCTGTTCCATTTGCATTTGTGCAGAATTTTCTCCCCAGTTCTTATGATTTGTTTAAATTTTCTTCTTCACTCAGTGCCCCATTTTCCTTACATTTTTCATTTCTGGGACTTTTTTTCCTGTAAGGTTTTTCTGCCTCAATTTTCGTCCCTGCTAGGTTATCCTGCCTCTGGGAGCCAGATGGTATCATTCCAGAAAGGCGGGTCCCTCCAGAAAAGTTATTTCTGCATTTAGAGTGCCCCACTCACATTAACTGGGATAAGTGGGGGGAAAACTCAGCCATTGCCTTCTGGCTGTGGTTTTACTCCCTGCCCCAAAACCAGAGGCCCCTTTTTTTCCAGCATTCCTCAGCAGACTCTTTTCCACCTTGGGCCTCTATTGACTTGGGTCTGCATGCCTGGATATGTATGGGGTTCCATCTCACGGCTCTGAGTTCCTCTAAAATCATTTCCTTCATGAGAGGGACCCAGACCACTTGCTGTCTCTGGAGATCTCCCAAGCTTTGCATAAGCTTCATTGAGAGGGAAGGGTAGAGGACCAGCAGGTCCTGAATCGAAGTTTCCTACCTGAAATTTTTAGCTTTCTTCAATTCAGCATTTGTGGAGTCCTCCTCCAGTCTCTATCATCCTCCACAGTTCTGGAATCTCCCCTAATATTCACTGAATATCTCAGGAGTTTTTTTTCACGGAGTGTCTTCTGTCGCCATGTTGATGACGTCACACCTCCACCGTTGATTTCTTTTAAAACTTTATTTCAACTTCAAAAAATAAAATAACAGGCAAAAGACAGCTTAACAAATTATGGAAGCATTACTCTCCAAAATTCTGTCCAGGCACATTTATCTTATTTTATCCTAAAAACTAGTTCATTGTTTCTCCAGTGTTCAGAAAGATACATAAATGAAGAACAGATTGGTTAAATGACTTGATCAAGGTATCCCAGTTAATGAAGAAAATGAAGAAAAAAATTATTCATATCCATATCTCATAAAATAAACCCCATATAATATTTTTTCCTTTAGCATTGATATAGTACCTTCTTTCTTGTATCTACAAAAATATTACAATACTATTGGTAACTATAGTATATAACTTTCATTACTTGAATTTTCCCATGTATCAGCATATTAACACCTTTAGTAGAACATTATTGTATTCATATCATTAACCACAATCCTCATCTGTCACCAAAATCACTATGTTATATAGCCCCTAGATCATCCTCTAGCTATTTTTCAATTATCATTAACCTCCCTAGACTACCCCCTTCAACCGCAATCCCATTTATAAATTAGCAATGTTGGTTATACTCATTAAAATGTGCTGCAGTCAACTCCATACATTAAAATATATTTACAATTGATTTTATTAAACATATTTCATATGTTCAGTATGACCTCCCCCTCATAAGCAACATTCTATCTCCTAGTAATCTATATTCTATAGTTTAATTCCATAAGCTTACTGATCATATTTAGTAGATATCAATGAGTATATACAATATTTATCCTTTTTTGTCTATCTTATTTCACTCAAAATAATATCTTCAAAGTAACACATGTTGTCATGTGTTTATCCATTCATCAGATGATGCACACTTTTAGATTGCTTCCATCTTTTAGCAATTGTAAGTAATGCCACTATGAACATCATTGTGCAAATATCTGTTAACATCCTTGTTTTCAGGCCTCCTAAATATATTTCTAGTAGCAAGATTGCTGGATCACAGGCAATGCTTTATTTAGCATTCTGAGAAACCACCAAACTGTCCAGAGGCTTGACCATTTTACACTCCCATCAACAGTGAAAGATTGTTCCTATTTCTCCACATCCTCTCTAGCACCCATAATTTTATGTTTTAAAAAATAATAATAGCCATTCTGTAAGACATGAAATGGAATCTCATGGTAGTTTTTATCTGCATTTTCCTAATAGCTAGTGATGTTGAGCATATTTTCATGTGCTTTTAGGCCATTTGTATTTCCTCTTTGGCAAAATGTCTATTCAACTCTTTTGCCCATTTTTAAATTAGGTTGATTTTTTTTCCTGTTGTTGAGTTATGTTACCTCTTTATATAACATGGAAATAAAACCTATGTTGGATATGTGGTTTCTGAAGATATTCTCCCTCATCAGTTAGCTCATTAGCAGTGTATGGAAATGCTATTATTTTTTGCATATTAATCTTCTAGTATGCCATTTTTCTCAAATAGTCTATTAATTCTAGGAATTCTGTTGTGGATTTTTTTTGGATTTTCTATGTATAGGATCATCTCTGTAAAAAGCAAATATTTTACTTCTTCTTTTCCTATTTGAGTGTCTTTTATTTCTGTTTCTTGATTAATTGTTCTAGCTAGAATTTCTAGCACAATATTGAATAACTGTGGTGATAATAGTTTCCTTTTCTTTTCCCCAATCTCAGTAGGAAAGCTTTCAGTGTCTCACCACTGAGTACAATGTTAGTTGTGGGATATTCACATATATAATTTATCATATTGAGAAATTTTCCTTCTATTCTTATCTTTCAGAGAGTTTTTATAAAGAAAGAATGTGGTATTTTTTCAAATGCCTTTTCTGCATCAATTGAGATGATCCTGTGAATTTTCTTCTTCAATTTATTATTGTGGTGAATTACACTGATTGATTATCTTATGTTGAACCATGCTCACATATCTGGTATAAAACCCATTTAATCATGGTGTATATAATTTTTTAATGTGCTGTTGGGTTAGGTTACCAATTATTTTGTTGAGGATTTTTGCATCTATATTCATTAGAGATATTGTTCTGTAATTTTCTTTTTCATAATACCCCTATTTACTTTGGTATCAAGGTGGTGTTGGCTTCTTTGAAAGAGTTTGGTAGACTCTCTTTTTGCTCAATTTTTTTGTATGAGTTTGAGCAAGATTTGTATTAGATTAACTTTAAATAATTGGTAGAATTCACCTGTGAACCATCTGAATATGGGCTTTTCATTTTGGAGAAATTTTTGATGACTGTTTCAGTTTCGTTATATGTGGTTGGTTTGTTGAAGTCTTCAATTTCTTCTAGGGTCAGTGTGAGTTGTTCACGTGTTTCCAGGAATTTATCACTTCATCAACATTGTCAAATTTGTTGGCATATGGTTGTTAAAAGATCCTCTTATGATCTCTTTTACTTTTGCTGGGTTAGTGGTAATGTCCCCCTGCTCATTTCTGATTTTATTTGCATCTTCCTTTTTTCTTTGTTAGTCTAGCTAAGGATTTGTTTATTTTGTTGATCTTCTCAAAGAAACAACTTTTGGTTCTGTTGATTCTATCTTTTTCATTTATCCATTTCATTTATTTCTGCTTTAATCTTTATTATTTCTTTCCTTCTGCTTACTTTGTGGTTGGTTTTCTCTTCTTTTTTCTCTTTCATTCAGGTGTTCACTTAGGTTTTTTATTTTAGCTCTTTCATTTTTTAAAAAGTAAGCATTGAGAGCTATAAATTTCCCTCTCAGAACCACCTTGGCTGTATCCCATGGACTTTTTTTTTAGGTACCAGGGCCCGGGGATTGAAACAGGGGCCTTATATGTGGGAAGCCCGTGCTCAACCATGGAGCTACATCAGCTTCCCTGCATTGGTTTTTTGTTGGTTTTCCTTGTTTGTTTTTGTTTTCTCAGGAGGCATCAGAAAAAAAACCTGAGACCTCCCATTTGGGAGGTGGCTACTCAACATTTTAAGCCATATCTGCTCCCTTCCCATGAGTTTTGATATGTTTCCTCATTTTCATTCATCTTGAAATATTCACTGATTTCTCTTGCAATTTATTGTTTGTACCACTGATTATTTAAGAGCATATTGTTTAATCCCTATATATTTGTGAATTTTTCCTTTATATGCTTGTTATTAATTTCCAACTTTAATCTTTTATGATTAGAGAGCATTTCCTATAATTCAAACTCTTAATATTTTTGAGATCTGACTTATGTCCCAACATAAGTCTGTCCTGGAGAAAGATTCATGGGCACTTGAGAAAAATGTTTGTCTTGCTATGTGAGGGTATAATGTTCCATTGTCTGTTAGGTCTACTCATTAATATTATTGAAGCTCTCTATTTCCTTATTTATCCTCTGCCCAGTTGTTCTACTCAATGCTGAGAGTAGTGTGTTGAAGTCTCCAACTATTATTGTAGAGACTTCCACTTCTCCCTTCATTTTTGCCAGTATGTACCCCATGTATTTTGGGCAAATTAAGTTCAGTGAATAATATTTATTATTTATTCTTGGTGAATTGCCCCTTTTATTACTATATAGTGACCTTCTTAAACTATTATAACAATTTTACATTTAAATCTATTTTGTCTGATATTAGTATTACTACTCCAGATCTTTTTATTACTATTTCCACAGAATATCTTTTTCCCATGTTTCACTCACAGCCTGATTATGTCCTTTTGTGTAAGGTGAGTCTCTTGTAGACAAAAATACATGGCTCATATTTCAAACATACATTCTGTCATTCTACATCTTTTGTTTGGGGAATTCAATCCATTAACATTCAATGTTACTAATATAAATGCATTACTTATTTCGTCCATTTTTCATCCCTTGGCTTTCCATTGCCATATCTTACTATTTTCTGTATTTTAACCCTTCCAGTTACCCTTACATATAATCTTTATTTCTATACTCTTCTCTAAGCCTTTTGCCCTTGTCTTTTCCCTGTGGCCTATAACTCACACTTTACATCTTTTGAAGATCTGCTCTCTTGGTGACATACTCTTTCAGGTTTATTCATCTCTGAAGACTTTAAACTCACCTTCATCTTCTGAAGAATAGATTTTCTGGATAAAGAATTCATGGTTGGCTGTACTTTATTCTTTCAGTATTTTAATATGTTTTACCACTGTCTTCTTGCCTCCATGGTCTCTGATGAGAGATCAACACTTAGACTTATTGAGCCTTCCTTGAAACTGTTAGAGTTCTTTCCTCTTACTGCTCTCAGAAACCTATCTTTATCTCTGGCATTTGGCATTCTGAATAGTAGAAGTCTCAGAGTAAGTCTCTTCAGATTTATTCTGTGTGGGATACGTTGTTCTTCTTCAATATTGATATTCTTGTCTTTCATAAGGACTGGAAAATTTTCAGTCATTGTTTCCTCAAATATTCTTTCTGCACCTTTCCCTTTCTCTTCTCCTTTTCAGATACCTATAATGCATATGATTGTGTTTCACTCTATCTTTCAATTCCCTGAGAACCTGTTCAATTTTTTCCATTCTTTTCTCTTTCTGTTCTCCTGTCTTTTCAAGTTCAGATGCTCTGTCTTCCAATTCAATAATTATGTCCTCAATCAGTTAAAATCTGCTATTATATGCCTCTAATGCATTTTTAAACAAATTCCTTGTGTCTCTAATTCCCATAAGTTCTGTTACTTTTCTTTGCAGGCTTTCAAATTGTTTTTTTATGTTCACATAGTGTCATCTTCATATCCTTTTTCTCTTTAGTCATATATTCACCCAACTGCTTGAACTGATTAAGGAGATTTGTGTAAACATCCTTGATTAGTTGCCTTTATTACTGTGTCTCATATGGAGTCTTTCTTGTTCCTTTGACTGGACCATATCTTGCTGTTTCTTGGTATGGCTTGCAATATTTTGTTGACATCTAGGCATCTGATTTTGTTAGCTTTTTACTCTGTTGATCAATTTCTCTCTTGCCCAGTGGTTTTCTTTCTCAGCTCTACTCTGAGTTTTTGTTCAATTTTTTTGAAACTTTAAGTTTGCCCTGTTTAACTTATCAAAACAGAGGCAAGGAACCACTAATAGGGTGTAGACCAGATCTAAGGTACCTAGGAAAGAAAAAGAAGGATCAAGCCTTGTCTTGCTTCACTTTCCTTGCTGTCCACCAGTGGTACCATTTGACGAATCTTTCTTTCTTTTTTTTTTTTTTTTTTTAAGATTTATTTATTTATTTATTTATCCCCCCCTTGCTGCTTGTGTTTGCTGTGTCCATTGCTGTGTGTTTTTTCTGTGTCTGCTTATCTCTCCCTTGCTGTGAGGTCTTGCTGCATCAGCCCACCGCACCACATGGGGCAGCCTGCCCTCACAAGGAGGCCCCAGGAAGCGAACCCAGGGCCTCCCATATGGTAAACGGGAGCTCTATGGATTGAGCCACACCCGCTTCCCGCAAATCTTTCTTTCTACTGATATGAATCCTTCAGTTTCCACTGACCAGAGTTTCTGAGTCAGAGATTAAAAACCAGTTTATGCTGGTTAAACTTACTGAAGAGAAACCAAGCTCAGCCTCGGCTGCAGAATCCCTCTTCCTTGGGAGGAATGTGGACTTTCCCTTTCCCTTTGACTTCTCTACCACATGTTTAACTGAGGCTGTTTGCCTCAAGTGTGGGGTGATGCTTGCCATTCCCAGTCATGGGGCCAGCAACTCACAATTTTCGTTTTGGATTCTTAGTTTCTCCATTCCCAATCCCTCCTGGATGATGTGTGTAGCACTGTCTGGTCTGTGGGTACCCAAAGCAACTCCCTGTGGTGAGTTCTATGTTTTCTCCTTATTTCATAAGAGAGCTGCACACTAAGCTACTCTGATGCCATCATCCCAGAAGTCTCACCATTGATTCTTGTTGCTTGGGTTTCACTTTTGCCCAAAACTCTAATTTCTCTTAATACCAGACCTTTGGGAAGATTTACATTGCATTCTAATTTTCAGAAGCATTTTTGTTGCCTTCTTCTGTATTTAAAGGGATTGTGTCCATCTTCATGTTAAAGAAGATTCTGTATACAAGACACCCTTCAATAATATCTTTTCTCATTAATATGGATTTTTTAAAACATGTCTCCAACCCATGAGGACTGGAGGCCAGATTGAGGGAAGATACTTTCCTGGGGTCCACTAATGACAGGTTATCATACAATCCCAGCATGTTATGAAGTCATTTGTTATGGGACTCACTTGAACCTAAATTTCTACCACCGAAGAGTGTTCCACATTTTTGAAGGATATAAGAGATTGATGATTAATCTTTCTCCATGAATCTCCTTCAGTAAATTTAAATTATTACTCCAGGGCCATTTACATAAAGTGTGCACTACCAAGAAGGGAAATAAGCAACTCCAGTTAGTAAATGATAGTTATATTAGAAAATAACGAGGGAGCAAAAACCCTATCCCATCATGATAAAACCAGACAATTTTACCCATATTATTATTTGTAATATAATTATTGCTAGTAAGTCATGCCAACATGGGGATGGGGAAGCAACATAAAACAAGAAAAAAACCTATTGGGTGCAGGTCCATGCCATTCTGTTGGCTTTTGATTTTCTTATTATTATTCTGGGTGATTTCATTGGTTTGCAATCCAGAGGCTCAAACCTTCCAAATAAGCCACACTTTCAACCAAAAATTTCTAATTCTGAGGTCCACATGCTATCAAATTTGTCTAATACAAGCCCTTCAGCCCAAAAACATTGCTGTGTTGTCTATCACCAGCTGGACCAACAAACTGAGGCAAAAAACCCTTATTAATTGGATAAATAAAAATCCTTAGCCCAGCCTTGGAAGAAGAACTGTAACAAAGATTTCAGGCTGACACCAGCAAAATCTGATCTTCACCAGATAACCACAACCTTATACCAACATTCTGCTTGCTAATGAACTGGGCCTCATGGACACACTGCCCTAATAGTTCAAGTAGTTCATGGAGTGAACATACTAACCATAATTCATATCCCCTTTATCCCTTCCTATTCCCCCACACCTTCCCTTTGTTTCCAGCAGCCATATAAGCTGCTCTCCCAACTCACCCCTTTGATTCTGCACATGAATTAATGCAACTTTAGATCAATAAATATTCTGTGCACCCTGTTGTTCAGTCTATTTATTTTATTTTCAGCATAACAGTACTAGGTTTACAGAAGTAGGATCCAATAGTCAAGGCTGGGTTGGCACCTCTGACACCTCAGAGAACAAGGTACCTGCAGGAATCCTTTGTGTTTCATCCTCTCTAGGGTTGTCTCCTGGCCCACTTAGCTAGCCCCTCTCAAATCATTGAATTCTCACCAACTTGCAGTTGAGGTCAAAATCTGTTTGCTGAGCTAAAGTCTGGTTGGGCCCTCTGTCATGGCCACTGTTTCATCCATCAGGTAAGAGAATTGTCTTCCTTTCCTGTTTCTTTACTGTTTCTCTTCAGTTACTGTAGAAAATAGTAAGTTTTTCTGTGATCTTTCTGTGGTAGAAAATAGGAAGTTTTTCTGTGATCTTTCTGTGGTTTGTGCCTGTCTGTTTAATGAATATTTTCCTACCTCTGTATGGTATTGCTAAATTAACAAATGAAAACACTTAAGAGAGCTCTACACTTACAGACCCAGAAATTGGAGAAGGCAAGCTTCTGGTGCTCTTTAAAATCTTTCTGTCTTCTCCCTCTGGGTCCTAACTTTGTTTTATCTCTCCTATAATAATAATATTTCCCAAATCCTTATGAATATTCAGTGGGCTTTGTGAAGAATTCCATCTTATCATTCAGATTTATAAGCCTGGATACTCAAAACTTTGCTAATTCATTTACAGGACTGCTGGTAAAAGTCATGAGTAAAGGTCTTTTTCAATATACTGCTATCAAAAAATCTTATAATAAAAAGAGAGTATAATCTAAATTAAATATTCTTTATGTCCTAATAAATAAAATAATTCATTTAAGGAAAATCTTCCCTCCAAGTATCTATAAATAAAATTTTTATATATACCTAATTTCAAGAAATTTAACAAAATTCTAAAGACAAAATACCTTCATAAGTTTCAAAATTAAATTGTATGCATTACATTGTTTTCCTTGGAAACAGTGTAATACCTATATGTACCATTAATCCATGTGAATATATATATTCATGTTTTAAAGTACATTAACTAAGATGTTTTAAAGTGCATTAAAAAGTGTGTTAAGTATTTCAATAAATATGCTAGTACAAAATGTGTTTTCATAGTTTCATTTGTATAATTTCACTATATTATTTAGAAAAAAATACAAGGAATAATAGTTTAAAAACTTAACAACACTAATATTCTCTCTTCTGTTTCCATGTTAATTCTAATTGAACCTGGATACCCACATTAGTAAAATTAGTGCTGTTAAAGTTTAGTAAATTTTAAACTGAATAACTTTATAAAAAGAAAAAGACAATTTCTGGCTGCTTTTGTAAGCATGCAATTAAATCATGGCTTAGTCCTGGTAGAAACCAGCCTCCTTAACTTGCCTCCATAGAGCTGTTTCAGAAATGTGTCCTTGTAAAGGTTTCATAAATGTTTTTCACTGAAATATTGATAAAATAGTAAACTGAAGAAAGCAATATTTCTAACAACTTTGTTTACTTTAAGTATATTCTCCCTAAATCTATACAAATTTACTGATCAAATGAGCTAATGGCTAATATTGCTTCTACTAAGCATTTAAAATGAAAAAAGAAAAATTATCCTTGCATGTAACTGAATTGAGTCATTACTCTGGCAAGTTTGATTTTGGTGGTGATTGTATGTTGTAAAATGTTTAAAGATAGTTTCCAAAATCACTTTAGTAACTTAAGCAGGTACAGTATATAGAATGTTTTTTTTTATTATTATTAAGGAAAATAGGTGAAGCATGTTTATGTAAAAAATTTTTTTTGGCTTTCCTTAAGGGCCAATTTGAGACAAACCTATGCTTTAAAGTATTACTGGATTTGGTCTAGGTTCTTGACTTATTGTGCAGAAATGAATTTCAGAGCACATCAAGATAATTAGGCTGGTAATTTATTAAGGTGGAGGGAAGAGAAATAGGAGAAAATAACAGACCATGGGTCTCCAGTAGAGGGTAAGGGGCTGAAGATTGATAAAGATGGTTGGTTTATAGACTACAATTTTCCATTATAGATTATAAATGCCCAAGTTTTACTTGCATGTTGATCCACACAGGGGGACATGGCAAGAGCAGGGCATAGAAGCAAAGAGAGCTGAGACCAGCAGGGTGGGAGAGCAGGGAGCAGGGGAGATTTGACTTTTACATCTGTTTTTAAACCATTATTCATTCCACCCCTTAGCTAATGGCATGAAAGGAGTCCCAGGTGTTTGCTGTTTTGATTGATTACCCCACCCATCAATCCCCCAGGTGGGCCCAATTATAAAGTCTGGAGAATATCCAGGGTTTCTCCTGGGAATCTCTGGGAATCTCATTCTGGGTGACAGAAATCTTGCAAGGGACTTCCAGCAGCCATCTTGGGGATATCAGTGTTCATGCCAGGTTCCAGATCCATCTACTGATTCCCTATTCTCCTAGCTGGCTTCATTACCCCCTCAGAGAGTTTAAACCTTTATTCTTAAAGGCATGCTGAAGGGAGATGTTCTTTCTTCTGTAACTATTTCCTGCTGGTTAGGGGCAGTAGCCCCTACCTGACAAGGTGTAAAACCCTCTGGCTATTCTATCTCTTTGGAGGAAGATGGATCTGGAATCCTGAGCAAAGCTGGATGAAGTCCCCATATGGCTAACAAGATGTTGATTCTGGAAGAAATAAACTTGATTAGAATCTTGAGAATTTATGGTCCCACTAAGAGGATACTGCGCCACAAAAGTAGAGGAAGCCAGGTGCCTGTAAAGGCCACTTTTTCCCAAAGTTTGTGGGAAACAGTATTCTTTCAGTTGCATTATGCTGTTGGTTAGCTCTAGAGAGAAGAGATTGCAATAGACAATGAGATTAGGTATAAATTGTCAATCCCAGGTCCAATGGTAGAGGAGAGGAATGAGAAGAGGCATTGCCCTTTCAGTTAAGCTACAGGAAATGAAAACAAAGTTTCTTAAGGGGTGTCTGGTTTGCCCTCCCCCTAACAATAGGCATCTGGGCTAGAGTTAGAGGGAACAGTTGGCTTTGACACAGACAGTACTTAGCTTTGTCTCTTGAAGAGGTATTTCAGGCCATCCAATGACTGGAACTCGTGCATCTCATCAGATGCTTCTGGTGAGCTGGTACTTTTCTGGGCAGCTTGCTTCACTTGGGATAGTGCACCAAGCTGGAAATTCCTTTAACTCTAAAAGCTGTTGGAGTGATCAGAACAACAGAATAAAGTTCCTTCCATTTTGACTCTAATTGAGAGAGAGGCTTATTTTCTTGCCAAGTTTTGATTAGAACCTGGTTTCCAGGTCCTGGGTTAGGAAAGGTTGTCCATGGATCATCTCAAAGGGGCTAAGCTGAAGTGGGTCTTAGCCACCTTGTTTGCCATTTCCCTTCTGGTGGGAAATGCTTAGCCATAGAAGGATGGCATGTGGGTGAAGACTCTGCCAGTCTTTCCTAGGGTATGGTCCCTGCATAAGGGGGAGGATAGTTAAATCTCTCATTGTTTAAGTTATTAATTGCACAGAGGGGGCAACTCCCGGTAACTTCTTTGACTGTTTTCACCAGGCCCTATCTTTCAAAGACCCATTTAGCTAGGCTTGTTAGGGCATCCCTCCCCAGATGAGTGGCTTGGTGAAGTCCTTTAAGGTCCTTACACTGCACTGCTCCTGGCAGGTAGACTTGATTGTCCTTAACAAGCCACCCCTCAGCTTCCAGAGTGAACCCCAGGCTAGCTGACCTGGTTTGTCCATCTGGGGTATACTTAGGAATGTTAGGTACTGGTACAGGTGCTGGAACAAGGGGTAAAAGGGATACCTAGGTTAAACACATTCATTACCTACTTAGAAAAGGAAGTTAAGCAGGACTTTTAACATGTTTAATGTTCTTCTACTTATGATCTAGAATAGAAAAGATATCACCATAATCATCAGGCATATATCTAGAGTTGGAAAGATATAAGTAAAGTACTGAATATTAATGTACTACTCAATGCATAAGTTTCTTTGAGCTGTAATTAATAGATTGAAGTTCCGGATTTGCAATACCTTACATGTTATCTCTCATGGGAGTAGGCCATAATGCCAATTGTGTTTAAGTTCTACTCACAATACTCTGGTGATCATTGCTCCACTTGGTATGTCCTTCACACAGCATGCTACAGCACCATTGACCCTACAGAGAAGCTAGGAAAGTAGGTTCCAGTATTTTATTCACTTGTTGCATAGCACCCTTTGGCACTATGAAACAGTGCCAGTCTGGAGGTGATATCCATTGTACATTTGGCTATATCAAGCCACCATTGGCTGCTGCAGGAGTTTGAAACTGCAACATAGTCTCCATCTACTTCAGGAGCACAACCAGAGATGTAGTAGACACATTTATTGTTTTAAGGGTCTGTGACAAACCTAGCCAGTAACTCAAATGGAGATGCAACTTGTTGTGTATTGAAGGCCTGGTTTGAATGCACAAGAGAATTTGACAATGCTGAAGTCTGTCTCTTGCTTTTTATACACATTAACCATGGAGACATTAATTAGAAGGCATTTTACTTTAGCAGTACAGGAAAAACTATTTTTTCCATTCTGGTAAATGAAAACTGAAGATTCCCAATGGAATCAATATTATCTTTTGATCCTACCACTTGAATATGCAGATTGGGGTGGCTTTCCACAGGTTTCACTGCTATGAAGTTCCTTTTTGCAATTAATGTCAATTTAGGCTTTCAGTTAGTAATGGCTTCTTGGAACTAGTCATTTAAATGCTTCAGTTTAGAGGATGCTCTTTAGAAACTCTTTTTTAACTGACCACAACCACATAGATTGGTTAATTTACCTTAGATTACAAATAGCAACCAATGGAACTCACTTTATCCATTTAAAGAGGGCAGATTAACATTTAATTAAATTACACTGACTGCTAGATTCTGGAAAACTGTTTTTAAAGATTTTTCCATAGCTTTCAAGGACTTTTTCTTCACTTGTTGATATTTGGCAACAGGATTATTAATCACCCTTATTTTAAGGCTGTTAAAATGTTTAAATTGAGGACTTACAGAACAAACTATGATTTTTAATTCCACAGCTTAGAAGATAGAGTTTCAATCTGTCACAACTCATCTTTCCCCCACAGCTATTGCAAAGAGAAGGTCTTGGGGATAAGGCAGGTTAAAAAGCTTAGGAAAACCTTTTTCTTTCCCAAGTTTCTTTATTTATATTTCTGTATTTCCTTTCCATCCTGCTTAGCCTAATTTGGGCTCAGGAATAGTTATTCACATGTAGCTCATCTAAGAATTTTCACCTGTTAATTTAATATCATTTTGATGTATGAAGTTACATATTGGACAAATAGGCAGACATGAATAGTTTGACACAGAAACACAGGACTTACTGTTATAATTTTCATTTTCTTACAATATAAGTTTAACTGTAAGATAACATTTAAAATATTTCTTTGAAGAATCCTTTTAGTTACTCTAGTTTGCACTGTGACCATGCAGTTTTGCACAATAATTTCATTCTTTAATTATGGGCTTATAACCAAAATGTCTCCAATGCTTTAATATAATTTTCCTTTGCTTTACAACTTTATTTTTCACTTTGACTTTAGCAGAACTTGGGTGAGCAAGACTAATTTTATGTATACTCACTGAGGCTATTGAAGCCTTCAGGAAACTGGTTTCTCTCATGAATTTCCACTTTTAGGTACCCCGGACATTCATTGCAGGAGGTCTTCACTTCCCAGTCCTCAGAGATAAAAGGACTCTGGTGGCCACTGGACTGGAATAGTGAATGTTCAACCCTGAGGGTCAAGAATTCCACTAGGCAGCAATTTAGTCCACATTTGGAACCACAAGAGAAAGCAGGGTCTCTAAGACCAGTAGGACAGGAGACAGGGATACCTCAAGTTTGCTTTCCCCTGAGCTATAGGGACAGAAGTTGTTATGGAATAATCATAAGCAAAGGCAAAGGGTGATGCTAGGCTTGAACTGATCGCAAATGAAAGTATTTTCACTTTAAGATTTACACTTGCATTAGTAGATTTAGGCTAAATATACCCAGTTATAATTTCAGTTATTATCCTTCTGCTGTTTTATAATATAAAGGTATGTATAAATGAACTTAACTCTTAGTTACAGTTTCCAGTAAGTTTTTACTTTAAAGCAAGTTGGGTACCTTTATTACCTAAGCCACAAGAATTTTATTAGTAACAACTTTGCTAAGTTTTCTCCTTTTCTAGCAGTTGAACTAATTCCACTTGTGATTTATCCATCAAATCCATTCACAAGGCAGTATTGACATTGAAAGACTCATATCCAATTTGTAACAGGTGAACCCCAAATCTGATTTCCTGGGCACAAGCAAACTGACAAAGTTAAACACAGATTTCAGAGTTGAACACATCATTAAGCATGGATTAAAACAAAAGAGAGAACTTTATACCCTTAGCATTTGTAGGAACTCTTTCATCTTAATTGATGGCACATGAGGTTTCTTTATTTTCCAGAAGTTTAGTAACCAGTTTGGATCTTGATCTCTAGTCACACATTTTATAGGCACAACTGAGTTTAAACCAAGAAGACTCTTTCTAACAGGGAGTTAGTAGAAGTTTGAGGTGTATTTCCTCATTTCTTTAAGAAGACATGACATGAGGAGTCTGACCCTCAGATCTGTCCTCCTCCTTTACACTGGTCTAACTGGAATTCAGAGTCTTATACAGAGGCTGCTCTCAGCTATACTGTTGCCATGTAGACCAGCAGTAGGTAGAATTTCCAGATTCTTGTGAATACACTCCTATGGGGAGTTTACTGGTGGGCTAGAGACAATGCCCATTATTCCAGGAAGAATGAAGAATGAAAATGCACTTTGTAGTCAACTGTTCTGGCATCCCAGAGTACAAGTCTGACTAAAACACTCACCACTCCAAATTCAGAGCTGATGCTCTGGTTCCAGCATCCTGAAATCCAGAGCCAGGGGCTCACAGGCATCCCTGTGGCTGACATAGGTCTTGGGAGATGCCTGAAACCCCAAAGTTCAGACCAAAGCTCCCAAGCTGACTGGTGAGAGACAGAGCAGTTGTCCAAAACTGAAGCATCTGAGATAAGTCTCAGAAGACATTTGGTTGCTCTCTGATTGGAGGGGCCCAAGGAATTTCTTGGGGGCTATTCAGAATTACTGTTCTGCTTCTCACACCCCTGCATTTCAGGGTCTGGGACTAACTGCACTGTCACCCAAACTGAAGCATCTGAGATAACTCTCAGAGGATATTTAAGCTGCTCTTCTTTATATCCTCTCACATTTTGCCTTTCTATGCATTACCACTCTAAGGCCTGAAGCACATCCTTGCCTTGTCACTGATCTAGAGCCTGGTGGACAATGCACAATTGGCTCTGTAATGGACCTCATCTTCCACCCTTATAACTTTACTTCTGCTACATGAATGAAAAGGGCTATCCGTTTAATTCTTGCTGGAATAGGGCTTGAACTTGGACTTTTAGCCCCCTAAATAAGTTTCAGATACCAAGAACATGTCATCAGAAAACTCAGTGCCACCCTTGAAGCCACAGCTCAAGAAATAAGGCTACACCTGCAAGGACTAACTACCTATTTCAATTCCTTCACTGCAATAACTATGGACAACTGATTAGCTTTAGATTACCTCCTGGCAGAGGAAGGAGGCATGTGTGCAGTTGCCAACACATCTTGTTGTACATGGAACAACACAACCAGGCAAGTGGAAACCAACATCCAGGAGATCTTCAAGCAAGCCAAAGGTCTTCACAACATATACCAGCAGTCAAAAGACATATGGGAGTCAACCAAGGGGTTTCTGTATTCCCTAATCTCAGTACTGATAATTCTAATCATCGTCCTTCTCCTTGGACCTGTTTTCATCTGCATCATGACCACCTTCATTGCACAGTGCCTCAAAGCAAACAAACTCTTTCTCCCATCCTTTGTGCCTTTAAGTATTAGACTATAATGCCTCAAACTAGTCATATTTAATTTGGGGGGAGTCAAAGGACTCCCTCAACTAAAAGGAGTGCATGTGGAATTGGAATGATAAATGATTTTGCTAACCATCTTGATTTGCTTGACATTCCATTTTATTCAGGGAATGGTAAAGAAGAAATGGAGGTTAACTGAAGCAGGCTGACATACCAATAACGCTTTTCAGTGCTAATAAAATCCCTGCCCCAGCCTGGGAGGAAGAACTGTAACAAAGAGTTCAGGCTTACACCAGCAAAATCTGCTAATCTTTTCCAGATGGCAACATTACACCAACATCCTGCTTGCTAATTAATAAACTGGGCCTCAAGGACACCCTGCCCAAAGAGTCCACAGACCCCATAGTCCATGTAGTTCACAGAGTGCACATACTAACCATAATTCATGTCCTCTTTATCCATCTCTATTTCCCCAAACCTTCCCTTCATTTCAAGCAGCCATATAAACTGCTCCCTGAGCTCATCCCTTTGAACAGAAACCTCTTTTGGTGCTGCTCCTACATTAATGCAAATTTAGCTCAATAAATATGCTCTGCATCTCCTTTTTCCGTCTGTTTATTTTATTTTCAGTATAACCTTCCTAGCCAGTTATCAGGAGTACCAACTACACCATAGCTGGGAAAGTCTCATCACCCATGAAAGACCCCAGATATCCTCAAATTGTCAGGGACAAATCACAGTGTCAAGTCCTGTTTTAAAAAGTAAGACCCACCAGACTGAGTGATTTTCCAGACAGTGAAGTTTGTTTGTCCTGCAACCCAGGTGATAACTATAAAATTGTAATTTAATTTATGCCCCCTATGATTGTAATACTAATTTTTACCATGTTAAGTCATTTAGAGGCTGATTCCAATAAACCCAGAATGCCTCCAAGATTAATATTCCCACATAGTAATATTCCTACTATTAATATTAGTTATATATATAATGTTATGTATATATAACATCATATTAATATTCCCACTATTCATCTCTCTTTCCTAACAGGTGGTCTTACTGAAGTGTCCATGCTATGTGTTCTCCTTGGTGAAACAGGAGAATTCTGCTGGCTTCCTAATGTGCTAAGTATTCATTCCCCTCCATTTTCTTTCCCTCTCCCTTCCTCATCCTTCATCATTCACATTCTCACTTCAGTCTCTCTACCCTAAGAGTGCCTGCCCCTCTTGCCCTCCAAAAGACTACATGGAAAATTAAATTGAAACACATCACCCCAGCCCCTTGGATATTTATACAGACTTCCAATCTAAACATATATTAACTAAGCTAGTCACTCATGTACTGACAAACTACAACTGCTAGATTTGCCATCATCCTGCTTCCAAACCTTTGTTCAGCTCATATCTATCCCAGAAATGGAAAATGTTGAGAAATTAAAATCTCTTCCAAACTGCTACCACCACTGAATCTGGGGTGCCCATTCCCACATTGAACTGGTGATTGCTCTCATGTTTCAACAATACATAGCACATATAATTAACCTATGGACAATTCGACACACTCACTCTATGCCCAACAAAATCACATCTTCCCCAAGTCCTGTTCTTTGGCAATCTCCCATTACTTGAGACAATGTACAATTTTCCAATCTAAAGATAATATCATAGAACCATAATTGCAGCCCAAGAAACACATGTGTTAATCTCTATTACTTTACTCTTCCCCTACCCCCAAATCGCAGATATTCCAGCCTCCCTTGGCCTTCCAAGCTATGTAAATGTTAATCATTCTTCCCCCAACCTGGACATTTATTACTAACATGCCACAGTCATACCTATAATATTGGTATTTGCAAACCATTTGAAAATTGCTGGAATGACTGTAGGGACCATTGCTCTAACCCAACAATCAAAAATTATTGGCACCTAACTATGGATATCTACAACTCTAGTATTTCACATTTCTAAAAGATAACAAGTATTAAGTCTGTTTATTCAAGGCCAGATAACATTTGCAAAAATGATTTTGACAATAAAGTGGCCCTTGAGTAAGTATTAGATAATCAAAGTGTTGTTTACAATGCTAATATTTGTTGTACATGTGTTAACAGCACTGGTCAAAAGTCTACTCTAGCTAAAAGTCTGGACCATGAAATCATCACCATAGAAAGCACAAACTATGCATTTAGCATGATTCATAATTCAACCAAAATATTAATAGAAGCTCCTGTCATACCCAATAGTTTTCTCCTGGTTAATAAGAAACTATTGGGGAGTCCTTCTACAAGCCAGTCTCCAAGAACTTCTCATGTTGTATTTGGTTTCTTCCTTTTGACTAGCATAATAACATATCTTCTAATCTGTTTATATCAACTTATGACCTACTCTCCAGAAGTCTACTATTTAGGCCACTTATATAACCCAAATAATCAAGCTTAAAACTGAGGTCAACAGTTTACAATTAAGGGGTTAATTGTAACATAGTTTCTTAGAATTGCTGTCTTAACTCAGTTTTGAGGCCTTAGAGGCCTGTCAGTTCCCCCTCTTGAGCAGTTAAATATGTCCAAACACCTATCTCCTCTCTTACCAGGCTCTCATACTCTAGAGCCAACATATGCCACTAAATCTCCTCAGGACCAAGTATCAAATAACTCAGTATAACCCAGTGCCCCAGAGGCTACAGAATAATTCATAGTAGCCAATTCAGAGAGCCCTTAAGTCTGAGCTGATCTTACCTTGCCTGCTTAACTTAACTGCCCCCCATGGCTCCCACTTGCAGTTATCCTCTTCTCAGCTGTAAACCACTGTGTGGCCCTGTGGGACAGCCTTCTCTTATTTGGAGCAATATGTAATAAGAACTTCTGCCTTTTACCTCTCCAAGTGCCTTTGTGTTTCTATAATCACACCTAATATCTTATAATTTTATAAATGCCCATATGGACATGGTGCTGTAGGAATCACCATGGGAATTTGAGACATGCATTAAAGTCAGAGATTTCCATACCCATCAGATGAACAAACTTCCAGGATTAGAATGTGAAGCCATGAGTAAATATTCCAGTGTGCTCACTTGTATTGTCCACCTCAGTCCATGAAATGAGTGGACTTTGGGGGGCTGGAGTATGCAAAAATGTGCTGAATTTATACATAATCCTCTTGTTCTTTCTGAAGCACTCAGTGCCAAGAAGAACTGTTCTATATGCCAACAAGAGAGAAACAGCAGATGGCAATGGGGCAGATTACCTGGGGGAAGGTGCCACACGTTTTTGGCAAATCAAGCTGATTCTAGTAGACTCTGGAGGCAAAAATGGGTCATTGCAAGAATAGATGCTTACTATGGACTGGGTGTTGCTTACTTTGTGCTAGATGCAAATGCTCAAAATACTACTTTGTCCTTGGCATTGCTTAGGTTGATCATAAATTGCCTTGATGTAGATATCTTTGCCTTTATTTTGCTTGGAATTCATAGACCATCTTATATTTGTGTATTCATGCTTTCTATCAGATTTGGGAAGTCTTCTGTCATTGTTTCTTTAAATTTTTTTTCTGGCCACTTGTCTCTCTTTTCTCCTTCTGGGACTTCTTTTACTTATATATTGGTACACTTGATTGTGTTTCACAAGTTCCTCAGCCTCTGTTCAGTTTTTTTTTTTTTTCATTCTTTTTTCTTCTGCTCCTTATCCTGCACAATTTCCATTTTTTGTCTTTGATTTCACCAATTCTTTCTTCTGCCTCCTCCCATGTGCTCTTGAATTTCAATTCAATCTACTATTCAGTTATTCACTTTATTTATTGTACTTTTGAATCCCCAAATTTCCATTTGGCTCTTCTTTCTAATTTTTATATGAAATTTTCATTTTCTTTGTGTATTTTTCCCAATTTTCCTTAGCTTTTGTCCTTCTTTTCCTTTAGCTTATTGATCCTATTTATGAAGGGTGTCCTAAGATCCTTGAGCAGTAATTCCAGAGACTGTACATCATCTGTAATATTTTCCATCAAATGATTTTCTCCTCTGGCTGGGCCATACTTTCCTATGTCTGTATGTTTTGCATTTTTCTTGAGAACTGAACATTATGAAAATTATGCTGTGTTGGTCAATCTGGAAATCTGATTCTCCCAGTCTTCAGCACACAGTCTAAGAACAAGAAGGAAAAAAAGAAGGAAGTAAAGAGTAAGTGAGATGAGGACAAAAAGAAAAGTACTAACAATTACATTTAAAAAACCCACAAAAAAGGGAAAAAATGAAGTGCACTGTCTCTCAAAGTCTCTTGTGTTCTGGTGAGAAGCTAGAAGTTGTACTTTCAAGGCCAAAACCTAGACCAGCATCTCTGCTCATCCTTCAGGGACCTGCCACAATCAAAACCACAAAGCAGGGAAAGACCTAAACACACCAAGAAATGAAGTAAAAGAGAAATAAGTGCACTTTTTATGACCATGCAGATGCTGGTGTAAGGCCAGAAGATGCTGCTTCTGAGGGAATTTGAGGTTAGCATCAGCACTGAGCACTCAGGGATCTGCCAGAATAAGCAACACAGTAATGAGAAAGAAGGAACCCAGCAAATGAAAAAGTACACTGGGTCTTTAAGTCCTGGTAGATGCTGCTGTGAAGCCAGAAGGACCTTCTGCTAATAGGACTGAAGCCAAGGTCAGAGTTTATACCATGCCAGACCAGGAAATGCTAATACACAGAAGGGAAAATATACACTAGATCTCTATGTCCAGATGGATGCTGGTGGGAGGCTGTCAGTGCCACTGCCCAGGGGGCCAAAACTGAGGCAAGCTTCCATGTGCTAGTCTGCAATAGATCCACCAAAGTGACCTCAACCCTCTACCCCAACTTTGAAAGCAGGAGGTTTCATTGGCTAGTCCTGGCCCATCTGGCTACTCCTGGTTTCTGGAATGCCCTGCGGCAGCAACAGTTATTTCTGCAGCAACTGCTGCAGGGCTGTGCAATGGAGGCTGGTCACTGGTGCATGTTTTCACTTACAAAAGCTGAACTCTGCAGCCTCTTGCTTCCTCTGGCCCTCCTGAAGTTATTCTAAAAGTCCATTGTGGTTCCAGGGTTACCACATAGTAAATTCTATTCTCTTTTTTTCAGCTCTTTCATTTTTCTAGTGGAGGGAACTCTTTGTATATTTCCTGTTCTGTCATTCTTTCTGTCAATGGAAAAATAACAAACTGAGCTGCAAGGCAATGAAGGTATTTATTTGGGGCCTTAGAATTGCAATTTGGGGAGCACAAATTCAGGTAGCAAACCAAAATGAGTCTTGTCTTGACATTTCCAGGCAAGGGTTTTTAAAAGAAAGATTACATAAGTTCTTCATGTTTGGTGGATATTTGGGGTGCTCCAGTGGTCTTTCAGGTTAATAGTTTACTGAGCTCTTTATCTTGTGGTTTGTTTATGGAATCCAGATGTCCTTGGGATTTTGAGGAACATTGTTGTTTGAGGCTTTGCATACTTTGGCAGTTTGTGACATCTGGCTGATATCTGCCTAAGAATAATCTACACAATGACCTCCCAACTCTATCTTAATTTCATAGCCACAATAATTCTATTTTGTTTGAGTTATTTTTGTCAACCCCAAACTGTAATTAATATAAATATACAATAGGATAATGACTAAATAAATCATTATCTACTCATAAATGGCAGTCCTCAGCAATATAAACATTTAAATGGCTAACCCATATAATGTGAAGGTACATTGCAGACACCATGTGTGTGAAATATACCAGACCCCAGTGTTCCTTATGTATGATTTATTGACATGATGTTCAAGAACAGATAAAATTAACCTGTGGTGAGGGAAATCAGAATATTGGCTGCTTGAGAGAGACAGCAATAAAATGGAGGAGAATGAGGGGACAATCTGGGATGATGGAAATGTTCTAGGTTTTGAGTCAGGTATTGGTTACATGAGGTGTGTGCATTTCCCAAATCTCATTGAATTGCAATCCTAAAATCCATGCATGTTGTGATATGTAATTTTCATCTCAATTAAAAGCATTTTAGGGAGTCAAACTGTTCAGCAGGGACCCTTCCACTGGCAGAGAGATGGTCACCCACCAGAAATTCAAAGGAGATGGTAGTGTGCAATGGACCAAGCACCCCTCTCATAGACACAGTGTACAAGTATGACCAGTCCCCCAACAACCATGGGGCCAAGATGGAGAGGACAATGGAGCCCTTATGTGGTACATG
>JAQZBX010041932.1:0-22179 GCA_029593785.1 Cabassous unicinctus | reverse complement strand
TATAAAACCTAAAACTACAAAATGTTTAGAAAGAAATTTAGGAAAAATATATTTGTTACCTTGGGTTAGCCAAATATTTTTAGATATGATCTCAAAGCCAAAATCCACAAAGGAAAAAATTAACAGTGAATTTCAATAAAATTAAAAACTTCTCTTAAAAAAGCTGTTATTTGTGACAAGGCTGTTACACAGACATACCTTGTTTTATTGCATTTCACTTTCTTGTGCTTCACAGATATTGCATTTTTTACACACTGAAGGTTTGTGGCCATCCTGCAACAAGCAAGTGTATCGGCACCATTTTTTTGACAGCATGTGCTCACTTCATGTCTGTGTCACATTTTTTTTTACCTCTTACATTGAAAAATTTTTTTGAATAAATAGTCTTTTAGAGAGAACAAAAATAAGTTTTGGCTGTGACATCCAAAGTTGCAGCAATTTCTCTTAGTATTACTTAAACCTTTCTTTATATTGATTTTTTGTTGTTGTTGAAACCCCTTGCAACTAATGGTCATCATGAGAAATTAGAATGCATTGTTCTGAATGATCAGTGGTGAGTCTCACATATATAGTCCTGGTCTTGGTTCTAACAATCTCATTTGTGCTCTTTGGTGAAGATTTGTCTATATTATATCTTTATTATTGTAAAATATAGGTAACCATCCTTTCACTATTTTAAAGATTATCAGAATTAAGTGAGAAGTGTTTTTTGTTTTTAAAGTACTCAGAATAAAGGCCTAGAAAATATACTAACAAATGGCACAGTCCATTACCCTGGAAATAAAACATTAAAATCTCACATTGAAGATGAGACAAAAGATTAGCAGACTAAAGTCTGTCATTTGTCTACTTTCATTTTTTTTTATTTTTCTTAATTTTTTATATTTAAAGACACTTTAGATTACATAAATGGTACATCAAAACTTTAGAGTGATTCCCATATACTCCACCCCTCCACACTTTCTCACATTAACAACATATTTCATTAGTGTGGTACATTTGTTACAATTGATGAGCACATATTGAAGAATTGCCACTAAACATAGACTATAGTTTACATTATAGTTTACACTTTGCCCAGCACAATTTTGTAGGTTTTGACAAAATGTATAATGGCCTGTATCCATTATTGCAATTTCATGCGGACAATTCCAATGACCCCAAAATGCCTCCATGTTACACTAATCCTTACCTCTCCTTCCCCTCAGAAATTTCATTGTTTTTTTAGACATACTCTTAGACACACTCTTTTACACTTAATACACTACAATATAGTGTAAACATAACTTTTATATGCACTGGGAAACCAAAAACTTCATGTTACTCACTTAATTGTGATATTTGCTTTATTGCAGTAATATGGAACAGAACCTGCAGTTTCTCCAGGGTATACCTATATATTAATATAGTATCAAAAACTTGTTTATTTATATATAAAAATACATATTTTTATATATTTGAATATATAACAAAAATCTCAAAGCACAATAATAACAAATCAAATAACCCAAAATAAATAAGGGCAAAATATTTGAACAGACATTTCACCAAATAAGATGTATAGATGACAAGTAACCTTAAGTAAAGATGCTCCACATCATTAGTCATTAGCAAAATGAAAATTAAATCCACAGTGAGATGATATAAATACCTAATAAAACAGTTATAATTAAAAAGTCAGCCCATCCTAATTTTGATGATGACATGGAAGAACTAGAACTCTCATACACTGCTGGTGGCAAAAAACAGATGGTAGTTTCTTAAAAAGTGAAACATGTACTTATTTCATGATCAATCATTCTACTGCTAGGTATTTACCCAAGAGAAATAAAAGCATATGACCTTACAAAGACTTTTATACAAATGTTCATAACAACTTTATTTGTAATAGCCCCAAATTAGAAACAACCCACATCCTTATCAACAATTGAATAAACAAATTGAGGTATAGTCATATAATGGGATATCTATTAGCAATATAAAAGAATGAAATCTTCATGCACATTAAAACATGTATGAATTTCAAAATAATTTGTAACATTTATATAAAATTCTATAAAAGGCAAACTAAGAGTAGATCAGTGATTGCTTTTGGAAAATGGAGGAGTAGGAATATGGCATTAAATATGGGTGAGAAAATTTGGGGGTGACATGTAGTATTAATTTTCTTGATTGTGTTGATAGTTGCATCTTTGTGTATATTTTTCAAAAGTCATCAAGTTGTACACTTTAAATATGTGCAGTTTATTGTATGCCAATCATACTTTGACAAAACCATATTTTAAAAAGACCATTTTACTACTTGATGCTATAAAATATTATTTCTCTATAAACTTTTCATATTAATGTACTTTAGAAAAGAACATAAAATTATAATAAGTATGAGGTAGTACTGTCACTATATAGAAATTAAAATATTGCACGTATACCAGATTAGTTCTATTTGTGTTATTCAATAAAAATTGACTAAAACTCAGAAGTCTCTTGACCTTTGGATATTAAAAAATATTTTAAAAAATAAAATTAATATGTGAATTGCCTAGGAAACAGACATTTATTAAAGTGCCCATACTACATGTATTATTGTTTTGTCTTGTATGGAATTATTAATATAAATAAATAATAATAAAATATCATATTTAGCACAAAATACTTTATGATTTTTTTCTTCAAACCTGTGAGTCAGGTGTCCGCCTGGAGCACATTTCTATGGAGATGATAGAAATGATGACAAGTCAACTGCGGGAGATGGAACATTGCCACTTATAATGTAACCCAGAATGGCAAGGCAATAATGGTTGAAGAGACTTAAATGAAATTCTGAACTACTCCCCAGAAATCATTACATTAGTGAAGTTTATCTCACTCTTGTAATTCACATAAGTCATGCACTGAATTGAATTTACTACTAAGGCATCAGCATCAACTACTGTAGTGTCATCATGCTCTCCTTCCAAATCACCTTATTCTACTCAAGGACAAAAGGCCGCTTTCATTCCTGCAGGGGACAGATTAAACATTAGCAGTCAGAAGCAATTGCTTCTCCCTTCAACTTCATCTCTAGCCTACTTGCTAAGAACATCCTCCCTGGGGAGTTCCTGCTGGCTGAAAGAAAGGTAAATAACATTTGTGCCTCAGCATAGTATCAGTTCATTCCATACTGTAAAACTGAGATCTTTAAAACAGTGTGTGAAACCTTAGTAGGTGAGGGGTACAGTCACGGTATAGAGCTCTGGAAGGCTCCTAAAACTTAATCCAGATTTCCTAGAAGTCACTGCATGTTGCTTTGAATACTCCACAGCCTATAAATTCATGCAGTGCAAATGACTTTAGCAGTCCTTGTTTGGGACATCAGTTCTGTCACAATCCTTGAGAAATCACCCTTCTCTGGTGGCCATTAATGTGTAACAGATTTTGGATATATTTTTTAAGCACAATATCTTAACAATTTCTTAAATTGTAGAATGTAAATTATGAATTGGTTAAAAGTTGAGTTACCGAATTGGAGTCGGTGTGGGTGCCTGTTACAGACGCTGTGCTGAGGTGCTCTAAAGTCCTGGTTTTACTACTTGAATGTTTTCTCCATTGTGATCTAGACACCTGAAAGCCTTATCTATTAAATAAGATTCCCTAATAGCATAGAATAAAACTCATATTGCCTTAGAATACTTTGTCTTTGCCTGTTATGAGCACTCTCTGTAATTTTGATTTCTGCCTGACCTATTGATCTGAAGATGATGGATGAAAGCCAAAGAAAACACCCAGAATGAGCCTACAGTAAAGCTTGAATTCTTCAGGGCTTATAATTGAAGTTCTCAGATTCCTACAACCTATGAGTAGATAAGAGGGACTCACTCAGCACAAACTAGTTCGAGTTAAGGTCACAAAAACAACCTGCTTTTCCCAGTTTCTCATGATATTGCTTCCTCCATTCCTCATTGCAGGATGTGTATCCTGCAAATGTGAAAAATAAACTGAAAATTATAGTGACTGTTTTCATGTTACAGTACAAGTAAGACTTTTTGCAAAAGTCTCCTTTATAAAATTAGTTCAGAGTGACCATTTCTGAACTTGGTCAGAAAAGACCAAGATGGCTTATAAGAATTCTAGACCAGCATTTACTTTTATAAAATTATCCTTGTACACCAAAAAGCCATGGTTACTGTGAAAAGATGGTTCTGATACCTGTAATAATATCTACTGAATATAAGACTAAAATTTTTTTTAATTAGCTAGCAAAAATGCAGTAGATATGTTGGCTTTTAGCTTAATCTTGATTATTGATTGCTATTTTTAGCCCTGTGTTCCTTTGATGTACTGCTGTTATGTTCTGTATTAACAATATCCCTGATAATATACTGTTGCTGATGTTTTCAGATGGCAGCTGTACTTTGTCCAACTAAACTTTAAAATATTTAGTTCTGTTGTTGCTGTTATTGTTCTTTCTTTTTCATCTCTCAAATCTTAGTATCTATAGGCTCCTTGTAATGTGGCTGCAAAATACACAGGTGCTAGAAGGATATTTATAGAAGCAACTTTCTACATGGAAACTCAAACCATTCTCTGGTCTTCTTTCTTGTCATCCACTTAAAAATTCCATTCTCAACTGTGGAGTATGATCAAAGCTTCTAAACTTAGTATTATCAATAACAACTTTGCTGTAACCCCATGCTAGTTACAACAGAAATAAATGCATCCCTGAAAATTTAGAAAAGTGCTATTTATATCACTAGAAAAAATGATGTAGAGAGATGACTGAAATTACCACTTAAGCATATTGACATTATTGATAGTAATAATAATAATGCCAAATTTTATAAAGGGACCTGGAAAATAGCATATGATTTGACATCTTTTATGCTCTGTGAAATGTACTCTACAATACTAGGCTCAACCAAACAACTAAGAAAAT
Source organism: Cabassous unicinctus (assembly GCA_029593785.1). Taxonomy (NCBI): domain Eukaryota; kingdom Metazoa; phylum Chordata; class Mammalia; order Cingulata; family Chlamyphoridae; genus Cabassous; species Cabassous unicinctus. Next base: position 17,267 of record JAQZBX010041932.1, on the reverse strand, counting down.
AGTAGAAGTTGTAGTCTTTGAAGTTTGCTATTCTCTAGGGAAATAGGTTAAGGACAAATATAAATGCATGCATATGTATAATAAGAACCAACATTACTTAGTGCTTTAGCAATTTCCAAAACATTTTTAACATATCATAACCACATTCAGTTTCCAAGAAACTTAAGAAGAAAATAGAGCAGACTTGATTTTTCTTATTTCATGACAAGGACTTGGAATCTCAGATAAAGTCAAGCTTCTCCAAAGTCATGTGGCATAAAGTGTTCTTATTTTATGCCATTATTTTTTTTCTTACAATGCTTTACACTTTTTCCATGATCCCAGCCTGATTATAGTTTAAAAAATGAAAAGTAAATGCTCAGATAAGTTTCTGGAAGAATGGTACTTTAAAGACATTTAATCATGAATTTATTTGTTTATTAAACATATGCCAACCATTCGTAGTACCCATTTTATTTGAATTCTCAACAATCCAACACAGTTCAACATTCTGTCCTCCTAGAAACACTCTCCACTCTCATTTTTCATGAAACTTCTCTTCTGATTTTCCTCTTATCTTACTGTTCATACTAACTCTCTCTCCTTTGCTTCTTTAGTCAACCTCTACATGGTCAATCACTCAGGTCTATGCCCTATACGCTTCTTAGGTAGCTGCAGCAATTACTATGGACTGATAATACCTATACATGCTGACAACACCCACATCTGTATTTCTTGACCAGGCAATTTCCAATATCTTCAAACCTTAATGAATTATATGCTCTATTTCAAAGTGAGACAGACTTTTTCCTTTTGCTGCTGAAGGTGTATGAAGAAAGTAGCCATCTCTATATCTCAGCAAATTCATTTGCCAAATAAAGTACTTCAGAAGTTCCATTATATGAACATTTTCAGGGTCTAGACATCTCCACTGCCATATTTCATAAGGATCTCAAATTTAACTAAACCAAAATGACTCCTAGTTTCTGTCCTCAAATCTTATCCTGCTGAATCTTCTTTATAGCAGAAGTCGGTAGGAGCTCCTGCCCCCAAGTTGTGTATTGAAATATTAATGATCTTGAATCTCCAAAACATTGTAAATATGTTGACAACAACTAGAAAGCAAAAAAATTGGGAAAAACATGTTACTGTAACAAGTGATAACCAAACATTTGTGTGAAGATATGATGTGAACTGGCTTGATGCTTGCCAGAGGGAAACTCCCTCAATGAGAATATTAATGACCAGAACTCTGAGACATAAAAACCAAGTCCTGATGTCACTTTGGTGAGTGTCAGATGGAGGCAAATTGAAACCTGGTCACTCTGACTTCTGGCTCCAATGTCCATGCCATGCTGCAAGATGTCATCCTCGCCACACCACCAACAGTGCCTCCTGCAGATAGCCTTGTACCCTCTGCTGATGACACAAGGGACCATCCCTCAAGAACTCTTGATAAAGGTACCCAGCTGCTTTGCTTTGGCTCTTGGGTCAATGGACTTTAAAGACTCTGATATCTTCCACCTTTCACTGTGCTGTCTGTCCTTGACCTGGTTATTGCATATTGTTTATGTTGGCAGCTTATAATGAAACAAGCAAATAAGTTAAATTGAGCATCCAAACTATTGCATCAAATCTGCTTGCAATTTGTGGTCATTTCTCAGATCACTTCATGACAGTTTTCTGACACTTACCTGACTCCTCACATTTATTATATTAGAAAACCAAAAACTATATTTAATTTTGCTTTTACTCTTATTTGATTCCAGATCCAAGCCATTAATTAACAAGATCTACCAATTCTACCTTCAAACTAAATCTCAAATCTGTATAATTTTCTACATGTCATTGTCACAACAGAACAATTAATATCTTTTTACTGACCTTTTGCAGCAACCATATTACTGCTCTCACTATTTTTATTAATGTTCTCCTTTCATCCTTTATCCATTGAACAGCCAAAGTATCCTTATTAAAAACAAATAATATTATTCTACTCCTCTGATTAAAACTATTTTGTATTTCACTAAGAATAATAACAAAATCCCTTATCACAAGTCTACAAAAGCATGTGTAATCTGGCTCTTGCTCATCTCTCCATTCTCATCTCACGTCACTTTATCATCACTTGCTGTGTTCCAGTCACAAAGATCTTCTAACAGTTCCTAAAATTCAACTAACCCTTTTATATTGAATATCCTTTATGATTCCTACTATCTCTTGATGGAATGTTTCCTCTGATTTTAGGCAAGGCAGTTTCTGTCTCATTGTTTAAAATTTAGTCATCATCTAAGATAATGTCAGAGATACTTCCCTGACAAATTCACCCATCTCCACTTATTTTCTTTTTTATCACAACACCCTATTTTCATTAAGAGCATATATAACTGTGCGTAATTATTTTATTTTCATCATTTATTTGTTTAGTGGACTTATCCAATTACCAAAATTTTTGAATGCGTACTCTGGTACAAGTTCTGTTCTAGAGTCTAGGGAGGAAGCAATGAAAGCCCTCATCATCTTACTGTATAGTAGGAAAGTAAACAAGTAAATGCCCTGAAGTAATATATAGCAGAGTAAGAAACTATACACTTGGGACAACTGGTAAGGGGTGGGATTGGATTGAATGAATGGTTAGGAAAGGATTTCTGAAGAAACAATACTTGAGTTTAACTTGAATTTCATGAAGAAACATTCACAATATATAAAGAAAGAACATCCCATGAGGTAGATTAAGAGTTTTAGTCTCATATACATAAGGGTTCTATAAGACATCCAAGTGAAAATATCAGTACATGGTTGAAGATATGAGTCTGGATCACAGAGAAAAGGTTTCAAATAAAAATATCAACATATTTGTTGACAATCATCAACATATAAATAAGTCCTGGGACTGGATAAGGTCTTCAGGGAGTGTGTGTGAGGAAGAGAGATGAGGAAGAACTGGAAGGGACACTAAAAGGTTTAGAGGTCAAGACAAAAAAAAGAGAGGCTAGTCAATAACTCTGAAAAGGACAGGAAAGGGAGGACAAAATAAAACCAGGGGATGCACTGACCCAGAATCAATAAGTATGTGCCAAATATTGTTTAGTGGGTGAACAATTTGAGGGCTTATAAAAGCCAGTTGAATTTGGCAATATGATGGTAAATGGTGATTCAGACAAGATCAGATGAAAAACTTGTTACAGTGGGATCAAGAGAGAATGGAAAAACAGGGAATAGAGATAGTGAGTTTAAAGAAAATCTTGGCAGAATTTTACTCTACAAGTAGTTGATTATTGGGGAACTAGCTAGAAAACAATGTGGTTTTGTGTTTGTTTTTAAGAAAGCATATACTACAGTATGTTGATGTATTTGATCTAGTAGAAGAGGAAAAATAGGATAATGTGAGGGAAAGAAGGAAAAGATGAACAGGTGCATGGCTGAACTGATTAGGGAAATGGAATAGTATACATGAGCAGTTTTGAGAGTTGTGGTAGTATAAAGTATAAATTAAGTCAGCAGCAGGTAAATTATTCTGCAGGTTGACTTAGCTACACAGAAACAGTAGAGTAATGAAATAGGTGGAGAGTTGTGTTTACTCTTTGTATTAGTCAGCCAAAGGGGTGCTTATATGAAATACCAGAAACCTGTTGGTTTTTATAAAGAGTATTTATTTGGGGTAGATGCTTACAGTTACCAGGCCATAAAGTGTAAGTTACTTCCCTCACCAAAGTCTGTTGCCATGTGTTGGAGAAAGATGGCTGTCAATATTCAGCTTTCCTCTTCCTCTTAAGGCTTCATGGTCCCAGCTTCTTCCAATATCAGTGGTCGGCTGGGATAAATCTCATCTCTCTCCCAGGGTTTGTTTCTCTCTGGGCTCAACTGCTCTGTTTTCTCTGCAAGGTCGGCTGTAGAATATCAGGCTCTCTAGGCTTTGTCTCTCTCCCCAGAGCTCATTCTTTCTGGGCTCAGCTGCTCTGCTCTCTCCCATGTGTTTACTTCCTGGGCTCCAGCTCAAAAACTCCCACCTCACTTCTCTGTGGTGCAGTTTCTCTGTGAGTCCCTGCCCACCAAGGTGGCAGGGACTCAACATCCTGCTGACATGGCCCAATCAAAGCCTTAATCATTTTTTAATCAAGTAAAAGTGAAACCTCCAACAGACCAGTTTACAAACAAAATCAGTATTTCTTTTTGGAATTCATGAATAATATCAAACTGCCACACTCATATTGGAGGTTCTGCCTATCATGTCTTATAGAGGGAAAGATAGTTAACAATGAAAGCAAGGGAATAACCATAATAATGTTCCATGCAATCAAACCTGGGTAAGAAAGGGATGAAGAAAAAAGTAGCTAATGGATGGCAAATATGTGTCAGAATGTATAAAGTCCCAGGGGAATCCAAAAAGTATTGAAATAAGGATGTTAAATTAAATGATACAGAAGATGTAGTGTTTAATATATGTGTCCTACATTAGGATGAAGTCTCCATGATGTCAAGAACAGTGCTTGACTTCTTCCTAGTTATATTCCTATTACATAGACTAACAAAAAGGTAATTATTACATGGGAGAACAAGTGTTAGGATAGAAGAACATGCTACTATGGGAAAACCAAGTAAAGCCGCTTGTCACAGATTGGAGGGGTTCAGAGGAAGTGATGCCTAATAGGAAATATGGAGAATGAGTGATAGTTGGCCAGGCACTATGGAGAAGAGATTTCTCAATGCAGAAGAAACAGCATGATCATTGAAACATAGTAAAACTTGGCCAAGATAATATTTCTAGTACCAGGCAGAATTTGAATGGAAAGTGACAGCTAAGATTTTTTTTTTAAGAAATATAAAGAGCAACATCTAATACTTTTTGTTTTGACCAGTTAATTACTTTGATATTTTGACATTTGCTCTCTTTTTCAATCCCCTGACAATGAGGAAGATTCCAGCTAAAGCAGGGGTTCTTAACCTTTTTTGTTCCATGGACCCCTTTGCCAGTCAGGTGAAAATCACAGACCCTTTACTAAGTCCACACTATACTGTGTATTATTTAATAAATATATCACACCCACATCAACACGTCCCCATAAGAATAGTGTTTTATTGAATTTCAATTCAAGTTTACAGACCCCTTTTTAAGAACTCCTGCATTAAAGGGAACTTGGCAGTTTATTACCAAAACTTCACAGGATAGATACCTAGGGACTTTTATTCCATTATTTATGGCTTTGATTTTCTTCTAGAGTATTCAGATGTTCTGCCTTCATTCTTAGATTTGTAAAACTCTCCAGCCTCTTGCATTCAGCTCTGTGCTAACTTTTTCTTAAGAAACTTGCCAGGCATTTCACAGTGAAGATATTTCTCTGAAAGGTACACATATGAAAGGATTTTTTCTATATAACTATAAAAAGGTGATAAATATTAACAAATATTCTACAGCTAATTTGATGGGGGAATGGAGATGAACAATAAATATACTTAGATAAATTGGATATTGGAAAACTTTTGCTATTTCAGGAATTTCTTATTGAAAGAATCTGCCAAACCTTTCAAACAACAGTAGCTAAGAGTACAGTATTTTAAAGTATTTTAAACTTTATATTATTTTCTGAGACATTTTAAAAGAAGCTTAAGATCCATAAATGCAAACACTGGTTTATTTATAAGTACACATTTGGGAAAATGTTATTGTGAAATCTATCAAGTTATCTGGACCTCATTTAAGAAAATTAAATGAATACATTTACCAGTCCTCATTATAATTCTATTGTGATCTGAAAAAATTAGCCCTTAAAATTATTTTTATTTGGTTGATGGAGATATAGAAAAATTTTTATGCTCCTTTTTTTTTTCAAGCAGAAAACACTAGTACTTTCTAAGATAATTATGAAATTTCAAAAGAATAATCAGGGAATTTTGGAGAATCACAATGGGGATAAGATTGGAAGGGTAGGATATTAAAAATAGATGCCTGAAAATGAATTTGCTTTGGCTGTTCCACGTTGTAATAATTGGTATCAGAAACACAGCTGCAATTACCACATAATCATTGTCAAAGTCACGTGTAGACAGATGGTAGAAATGTTTGGGAGAGAGATAACACTGAATTTTAACAAGTGACAAAAAGATTGGCATGATGCAAACAGAACAACACTATACTTGGCTGACAGCCAAGCTGGCCCCATGTGCTCTCCTCCTGCCATTGCACAGAAGGCTTACATGCTAAACAAGACAGTGGATTCTGTCTCTCAGTCGATGACACAGACCCGCAGAGTTGAAAAAAGAAAATCAGAAAGTGAGTAAATTATTTCTATTTACTTTCTAAGGTTATTTGATTTGAAGGTTTAGCACAGTACATCAACACAATATCCTGCCCATTGTCAGCAGGAACATTTTGGTTGGGAGCACAATAGCACTGTGGTTAAGAACAAGACTTCTAGGGCGCAGTTCAAATATTATCTCTGCCAAGTACTACCTGTGTAATCTTCACTAAGTTATTTTTATCTGCCTGTGCCTCTATTTCAGTTGAAACTTTAAACTCAGAAAATTCTAGATTCTACCTGTTGTTGAATGTAGGATCATTTAGAAGAAGCTGATGATTCTTGGAAGAATCTGAGCAAAGATGTGGTTATAGCTGATATTCTTGTAATTTATATTGCACATTATTCCAATGATTAATGGTATAAAGAAACAATTATGTCATTATCTCATGATTCTGGTGCATCAGGAATTTAGATGGGTACAATAGGGTGTATCTTTACTCCACAATGTTAAGTGAGGTGGCTCAAAAGGCAGGAGGTGGTTTAGAGGGCTCAGCTGAAGATATGTTGTTAAGGTCTTAGTTGTTTCCCATGTGGCTGAAATGCCCATAATAGCTTCTTCACTCACATGTCTAGCACTTAGGCTGAGATTTCTGGAATATATGTGGGCTGGCCAGCATCTGCTTCATGGATTATCCAGATCGCTAGCTAGTGCTTCCTCACTGCATGGCAGTCTCAGGATAGTTAGATATTTTTATATGGTGATTGCCTTCCCCAGAAGTATTCCAAGAGACTAAGGTAGAAGCTTCAAGACTCCTTATAATCTAATGTCAGAGTCATGCAGTTTCACTTTTGCCACCTTCTATTGATTAACTTCAATATAGCGCCCTCCCAGATTCAACATAGAAGGGGACTACACAAAGCATAAATACCAAGAGAAATTAGTTCACTGGGGAGCCTTCTTGAAGAGTAGCTATCACAGTTGGAAACTACTTCAATTTGCACTTCTGGGGGCACAATGGAGTGGTCCCATCTTGAGGGAGGGAGCCCAGCCTTTTGCACCATCATATGGATGATGGGGCTAACATTCCTAGCAAGACAGCTTGAGTCAGAGGGCAGGACGATTGCCTATAGATGGGGGCATCTGTAAGCAGTTAGCACCTACCACTTACAGCAACTGGGGTATGAATGCAGAGCCATGTGAAGGTGAGCAGGGCAGCCCAACAATATTGCCTCATATGCTACCCCAGAGGGTTGATGTGAAAATCAAATTTTTTACTATATTTAAAAGCACTTATTATATCATATTGTTATTTTTAAATTTTAACCTATATGTGCCTTATTTGCTTTTAATAATTTTTTGCTATCATTGGGATTTATTAAACAAATTTTATCCTCTTCAAAAAATAAAAATAAAAAATAAAAGCACTTAGAGCACTAGCAGCCATATGTTAATGAAAGGTTCAAGAAGAGTTAACTCTAACTCTGATTTATATCTCTCAGTACTGAGTGGTTGCTTCCTCTGGACCACTGTGACTCATAAGGATCCTGAGAAAATACGCTGGTAGATTAATACTTGAAGTTACACAACCAGCAAAAGTTCTTTGATTAAACTACTAAAGAACAGCTCCAATTAGAGATTAATTATAAGACTTTGAATGGTACTGCCTATACAAAGCAGTTCCCAAGAAGCATTACGGCATAAAAATTAATCAACTTCAAATGATATTACCTCATAAAGCCATCCTAATTTGCAGTCTGATTTCAAAGAAATTTGAAGAATACCAATAGCTCTTTTGTCGAACCTTAGTAATGTACCAATTCCTCCAGGAATCTCTTTGTATATATTATTTCATTAGTTCCCATAATGCATCTGTGAGACATCTATTCCTTATCATACAGGTACACAAACTAAAAATTAGAGAAATTAAATAACTTTTTAATGAATGAACATATGTACTTTAGCAAGTATGTCATCAAATTTGAACCTGAGTCTCTTTAATTTTAAAACCCTTTTTGTCCAACCATATTATACGATAATCTATTGTAAATAATCCAGAGATGATTATATTGAAAAGAATACAGTAGCTTCTTTTTAAGTATCTATGACCTCTCCACAACAATATGTCTAGTGCTTCTTCAAAGAAACAAAGGCAGGTTGCGTGGAGCAAGGGAATTGCCAAAGGCTTCATTGACTATTCAGAGGAGAACAATAACTCAAGGAGAAAAATCTTTAGCTCCTTAATGAGGCTATTGATATAAATAATGGCAGTGTAGCTACTGTATTGTGACCAATGAATTATGGTGTTATCACAAGCCAATACAATTTCCATGTTTTTAACTTTTTTTAAAGGGACTGAATAATTGTTCTTATTGTTGTATTGCATAAATGCTGGTTCTAGTAAGCCACAGGCACATTAGTTACATAAAGGAAAACATTGACTTTTTCAACTCTGCCATTTTTCCAGTGAGTGGTATTTAAAATTCAGGGGAATAAATGAAATGTGCTCTCCAAAATTTAAAAAAAAAAAAAAAAAAAGCATGTTTAGTTCTATGCTTTCAAAGTTATTAGTTTGATATTTTTGTCATACAAGTCAGAAAATCAATCATTATATATTGAACAAATAAAAATATATATAATATATAAACAAATATATATATATTTTATATATATAATATATAAATCATTATATATATAAATAAATAAAATAAATAAAATAGAAACTGGCACTCTTTAATGGAACTTTTTTTTTCTTTTTATATTTATTTTTTTAAAACAATTTATTGAAGTATATCATTCATACATGAACATACATAAAGTATAAGTGTTCAATAAACATTGTGAACTTACAAAACAAACATGCATAACATCATACAGGGCTCTCACAAATCACCCCACCACAAATACTTTGCATTGTTGTGAAACATTTGTTAAAAAATCATGAAAAAGCATCGTCAAAGTATTACTACTAACTATGGTCCGTATCTTACTCCCCTATATATTTTTTAAGGATTTATTTATTTATTTATTTACTTTTATCCATTTTTTCCCCCCCACCCCCACCCACCCCCTGTTTTTGCTGTTTTTGTGTCCATTCGATGGGCTACTCTCTCTGTACGTTTCCTGCCCTCTCTTCTCATTCTTCTCCTCCTGTCTTCACTGGGATTCCATCCTGGGAACCTCCAATGTGGGAGAGACGCATCCTACAGCCTGTACCACCTTAGCTCCTGTTTTTTTGGCACATCTCATCTTGGCTCTCCCTTGTGTCACTCTCCTATTATGTCATCATCTTGCTGTGTGGTTCAGCTGGGCCTGGAGGCACACCCACACACAGGGACTGGCGGCTTACTCATGTGTGGGTGCACGGGGCCTGGTGGCACACCTGCTCACAGGGCCTGATGGCTCCCCCATCCGTGGAGCCTGGCCGTGCACCAGCACATGGGGCCTGGTGGCGCACCTGTGCATCGGGCCTGGTGGCCCACGCGCCTTCTATATTTTTCTTTTTTTAATTTTTACCGGGTGGTCCTGGGGATCGAACCCAGGTTAAATTATTTATTAGGGTATTTCTTCTCATTTACTCTGTGGGCTCTAAATGCTGTTGAGGCAGGCTAGAAGAGGGATCTGAGGCACAAAGAGTGCCATAGGAAAGCACTAGGGCGATAAGGACAAAACTGCCAGTTCTGTGTAAAACTCCTGCTCATGAGCGCCTATCTTTACCTGCACCTAACAGCATAAAGTCCCACAAACAAGGAAAGAGTCAACTTCCCTCTCAAGGCCCACCAGATACCTGAAGACAATAGATAAAGAGAAACCCATTTGTTCCCCTCCCCTGACCCCCACTTAGGCTGGCAGACACTCAGAAACAATAAAAATGTTGTGTTTCCAATCGTTCTTCTGCATACTCAGAACTAAAGAGAATGTTGTAATTTACAAGTCTTCATTTACATGGAGGAAGGAAGGGGCAGGGGAAGACCAGTCTTAAATAAGGTTGCAGCCTCAGTTCCAGAATGCATCTCCCTCGAGCACGCATGCACCCCGTCTCGGGTGTGTACTTTCTCTTTCTTTCATTTTACAATAAATTCTTTATTTGCTTGCTTAAAATATGGCATGTCCTTAAATTATTTTCTGCAACATGGCCAACAACCTAGGAACCCACCACTGGTAACATCTTTGGCAACACAGCCAGAAATGAAGATCTGGTAATACTCTCTGCCACCTGACAAAGAATGGTGAGCTTTGGCCTCTAACCAGAGCCTGCTTGTGCCCTCTTTTATCTGTCTACCATTTCCTTCCATCGTTTCTTCCTGCCATTTCCTCTCACCACTTCAAGTGGGTTCCAGGACCAGCTTGCACAGGACATAAACTCTGTCTACCAAGAGCCCTCCAGCTCTCTCCTCAGAGGTAGCTGGGGCTAGTCCCCATGCCATGCAGATTCAAGGAGAATTTTATGGCTGTGGCCATAAAGCAGGTCCCTGACCTTCAGTGCCTGGTAATCTGGACCATTATAAAGTTCCTTCCCTGGCAACTCCCTAAATCACCTAAAAAGTAGACCATTCTAGAAGGAATAAGTTCCTAGGAAGTCCCCATTCTAGGAAGGAAACTCAACTTGATCTGAGAACCAGACCCAAATGTCTCCCAAGACCTCTAAGTTCTTGGGGACGCCCAGAAGCTGGGGCACCCAATCACCGGGACACTGGGACAGTGAGCAGTTTCCATTCGGTCAGGTTTAGGAGTGAGGTGCCACTAAAACTGATGAATGTACTCTCATGCTCCCCTAGGATAATGGACAGTTCTTCCAGCATTCCTGCAGACTCCCCACTGGGTTATCTCCTCTGAAGCTGGAACAACCTACCTGCTGATGATCTAAAGAGAAAGAAACTAACCTTCTTCTGTAATTTAGCATAAGTTAAAAGATGGCAAGGAGTGGTCGTTAAATGGAACACTTAATTATAACCCTGTCCTCTAGTCAGATCTCTTGTGTAAAAGGGAAGGAAAATGACTAGAAATTTTCTATGTCCGGCTTTTTATGGTTATGTATCAGAACAAGAGCCTAAATAGTTCTTGTCGATTGTGTTTTTGTACAGGGAAAATCTGGAGCACAAGGAATACCTCTTTCTGAGAAGTAAATAGACATCTTGGACGATCCCCTTCTTAGTAGCCCACCCCATTATGACACAGTACAGCAGGCCACACTTGAAGTGGAGGCTCTTTCCATCCAGTGAAAAGGCTTGCAGGACTTGATCCTTTGCCAGAGGTGGGTGATGGGCATGCAGGCCCCAGAGCAGCCCCAATTCATGTCTCATCAGCCACAAGGCTTCCCTGGATCCCTCAGCTCTGTGCCTAGCAGCTGCCCAGAGATTTCCTGGAGGACCAAGGCTGGAGAATCTGAGCAAGTTTTCTCTCATGGGCGGAGACTGAGCACTTTGTGTGAAGGTGATTCTAAAGTTGATCTTTCCCTCTGCTAAGTAAATGTGTGAAATTCTTTCTTTTTTTCTAATCTGTGCCTATTTTAACTTTGTCAGTCTGCTTATACCTAAGAGCTCATGAATCAGATTTTGGGTTCATGTGTTAATTTTATATTTTGAGTTAGGAAACCTGTCTACTTTGAGAAGCTCCTGTTTTTGATGTGCTATCTTCGTGACTTCTGTTGGTATTGCCTACCGATGGGAAACACTCAGAATGTGCCAGCTCTATCTCCTTTGGGTTGTATATTGGATAATTTAGTATAAACTTGGAGTGAAACCCTCCAGGAAAAGAGAAATTGATTGGCTATTGCAACATTGCCTGGCCACAGTATAAATTGGATAACACTGAAAACTAACCTAAAAATTAATCTTCAAATTTTAATAATATCTTGCAATTGGATTTATTTTATAAAAGTAATCACAGAAGGAATTAGTTCAACTGCTGGAAAAGCAAATGAAAAAACAAAAACTTAACAACATTTATGTTACTAATAAAATAGTTTTGGTTGCTTAGTTGATAAACAAACATGCCCAATTTGTTTTGAAGTGAAAATTTACTAGAAATTGTAACTAAGAGTTAAGACAAAATCATTCTATAGATATCTTTATAATATAAAACTCCAAAAAAGATAATATCTGCAATTGCTGAAACTGGCTGGATTTGGTCTAGACTTGCTATTGTGATGGTAATTCTAAACTGAATTTAACTTTGTTTGTGGTTATTTCAAGACTAGCCTCACCCTTGTGTATCTTTACTATTGTGTTGGTAATCATAGACCAAACTTACCTTTGTTTATGGTTTCATCAAGACTAGCTTTACCCTTGTGTATACTTGCTATTATGATGATAACTAATCTACTCTGTTTGAATCCATAGAAACTTCTGTTCCCCATAGTTCAGGGATGGCAGATTTGAAACACCTCTGTCTCCAGTTTTCCCACTGGCATGAATAAACCTTTCTCTCATGACAGTCCTGGTATGGACCCCAATTCATCTGCTCTGGGCAAGAATCCAGAGGAATCCCTACAGGATTTCCTTCAACTTGGCACCCCAGGTGGGACCCCAAAACCTTTGAGGAGATTGCTGCCCAGTGGAATCCTCAGTCTTTGGAGTTGGATGAACACTCTTCCAGTCCAGCGGCCACCAGAGTCCAGTAATCTCTGAGACTGGGGAGTGATGGATTTCCCACTCTGAGCATCGAGAATCCCAAAAGCATTGGGTGGTGAGAGAAACCAGTTTGTCCTGAGACTTCAATCACCTCAGTGCTTAATTGGCGTTGTTCATCAGAGGTCTGTCAAATTCAAAATGGGAAATAACCAGAGCTCTGAAGTAAAGAAAAATGTTATAGATTATATTTTAATGCCTGGAGAACAATTTGTTTATAAGCCAATGACTAAAAAGAACATTTTTTGTGCAAAAATGCATAGTCACAGTGCAGATGAGAATAATCATAAATAGCTTTCAAAGAGATCTGTTGAATATAATGTTATTTTACAGTTAAATTTATTTTGTAAGAGAATGAAAATTTTAAGTAACATTAATGAGTTGTGTTTTGTTTTATATAAAGATCCTTTAACACATATTGCTTTATTGCTTGATGATTCATCCAAGTTTACATTCCCAGCAGTAGTAAATATTAGTGTATGCTTTATATACTCTCACAAGCATCATTTTTGCCAGATAGAGAGACAAAATATATACCTTTCAAACTCCAAATCCTTTGTAATATTCATTGCAAATGTTTCTCCATTTTATTTGCCTTATTTTTTCCATTTCATATTTATTTAGATGTTTAAGCTCTTGTACTAGGATTTTTTTTTAATCAATCAATTTTATTGATACATTTTAATAAAGCATAAATCCATTCAAAGTGTACAATTAATGGTATTAGGTGTAATCACATATTTGTCATTTATCACTTCAATCATTCTTAGAGCACTTTCACTATTCCAATACTAATAATAAACAGAAAACAAACAAAACTCATCACCTCTCAATCACTCTATGCTTTCCCTACCATACATAGTTACTATTATTTTTCCTTCTCTCTATTATATTTGTATTTGTATTTTGTAAATATAGTCTTATATATGCAATATCACCCAAATTCATGTTTTACATGAGGTTTTAAAATCTTTTACAGCCCCATGTTACAGTTTTTAGCTTTCCTTCTAGTAATACACATGATCTCAGTCTTTCCCTTTCAACCACTGTCATACCCATACAATAGCACTAGTTACAACCCCCATGATATGCTTTAACCATTTCTATTCATTTCCAAAGATTTCCAAACAACCTTTCTACCAGTTCTGCATAGATTAATCCTCATCTTTCTATTCTCTATCATCCTTCTATTTTCTGGGGACCTATATTCTAATTATTAACTCTATGGGTTTACACAATATATTTAGTTCATAATAGCACAATCATACAGTATTTGTCCTTTTGTTTTTGGCTTGCTTCACTCAACATAATGTCCTCCAGGTTCATCCATGTTGTCATATGCTTCACAACTTCATTTCTTCCTACCACTGCATTATATTCCATCATGTGTATACACCACAATTTGTTTATCCATTCATCAGTTGATGGACACTTGGGTTGTTTACACCTTCAGGTAATTGTGAATAATGTCACTATGAACATCGATGTGCTGATGTCTGTTTGTGACTCTGCTCTCAGTTCCTCTGCGTATATACCTAGTAATGGTATTGCCATGTCCATTGCAAGTCTATATTCGACTTCTTTGGGAACAGTCAAACAGTCTTTCACAGTGGTTGTACCATTCTACATTCTCACCAACAGTGAATAAGCATTCCTATCTCTACACATCCTCTCCAATATTTTGTTTTCTGATTTTTTAATAGCAACCAGTCTAATACGTGTAAAATTTTATCTCATTGTAGTTTTGATTTGCATTTCCCTTTTCACTTGTGATGTTGAACATTTTTTCAGGAGTTTCTTTGCCATTTGAATTATTTCTTTAGACAATCGTTTTTTCAAGGCTTTTGCACATTTTTTAATAGGGTACTTTGTCTTTTTATTGTTGAGCTGTATGATCTCTTTGTATTAAATGGATATAAAACCCTTATCAGGTATGTGATTGTCAAATATTTTCTCCCATTGGGTCAGCTGCCTTTTCATGCTTTTGACAAAGTCCTTTGAGGTCCAAAAGTGTTGAATTATAAGGAAGTCCCATTTATCTATTTTTTTTCTTTTGTTGCTCATGCTTTGGGTGTAAGGTTTAAGAAACTACCTCTTACCACAGATCTTGAAGATGCTTTCCTATATTTTCTTCTAAGAGTTTAATGGTAGTCACTTTTATATTTAGGTCATTGGTCCATTTTGAGTTAATTTTTGTATAAGGTGTGAGAAGATATGAGTCTTCGTACTTTCTTTTGGATATGGATATCCAGTTCTTCCAGCACCATTTGTTGAATAGACTGTACTGGCCCAGGTGGGAGGACTTGACAGCCTTATCAAAAATCACTTGACTATAGATATGAGAGTCTATTTCTGAGTTGTCAATTCTGTTCCATTGGTCAATGTGTCTGTCTTTATGCCAGTACCATACTGTTTTTTTTTACTACTGTAGCTAAGTAATATGCCTTAAAGTCTGAATGTGAGAATCCTCCAATTTCGTTCTTCATTTTTAAAAGCATTTTGGCTATTCGGGGCTCCTTATGCTTCCAAATAAATTTGATAATTATTTTTTCCACTTCTGCAAAAAAAGGCTGTTGGGATTTTTATTGGGATTGCATTGAATCTGTAAATCAGTTTGGGTAGAATTGACATCTTAATGACATTTGGTCTTCCAATCCATGTACATGGAATGTCCTTCCATTTATTTAAGTCTTCTTCAGTTTCTTTTAGCAATGTTTTGTGGTTTTCTGAATACAGGTCATTTATGTCCTTGGTTAAGTTTATTCCTAAATGTTTGATTGTTTTAGTTGTTTTAGTTGCTATTATAAATGGAATTATTTTTTCTGATTTCCTCCTCAGGTTGCACAACATTAATATATAGAAACACTATTGATTTTTGCATATTAATTGTGCATCCTGCACTTTGCTGAACTTGTCTATTCATTCTAGAAGCTTTTTTGTGTATTTTTCAGGAGATTCTAGATATAAGATCATATCATCAGTGAATAGGGAAAGTTTTACTTCTTCTTTTCCTATTTGGGTGCTTTTTTATTCTTTATCTAGCCTAATTGCTCTAGCTAGAACCTCAGGCACAATATTGAATAATAATGGTGGCAGTGAGCATCCTTGTCCTGTTCCTGATTTTAGGGAGAAAGCTTTCAGTCTTTCACCATTGAGTAAAATACTAATTGTAGGTTTTTCATATATGCACTTTGCTATCTTGATAAGGCTTCCTTCTATTCCTATCCCTTCGAGTTTTTATCAAGAAAGGGTGCTATATTTTGTCAAATGCCTTTTCTACATCAATTGAGATCACATGATTTTTCTTCTCCAATATATCAATGTGGTTTTTTACACTAATCAATTTTCTTGTGTTAAACCACTCTTGCATACCTGAGATAAAACCTACTTGATTGTGTTGTATTCTTTGAATGTGCTTTTAGATTGTTTTCAAGTATTTTGTTGAGGATTTTTGCATGTATATTCATTAGAGATATTGATCTGTAATTTTCTTTTTTCTCAGTATCTTTATCTGGCTTTGGTATTAGGGTGATGCTGGCTTCATAGAATGAGTTTTGCAGTGTTCTTTCCTGTCAATATTAAGGAAGAGCTTGAGCAAGATTGGTATTAGATTGTCTTTGAATAATTGGTAGAATTTACCTGTGAAGCCATCTGGTCCCAGGCTTTTCATATTTGGGAAGTTTTTGATGACTATTTCAATCTTTCACTTGTGATTGGTTTCTTGAGGTCTTCTATTTCTTCTAGAGTCAGTGTACCTGGTTTGTGTGTTTCTAGGAATTTGTCCATCTCCTCTACATTGTTTAGTTGGTTGGCATACAGTTGTTCATTGTATCCTCTTATGATCTCTCTTATTTCTGCAGGGTCAGTGATAATGTCCCCTCTCTCATTTCTGATTTTAATGATTTAAGTATTCTCTCCTTTTTTCTGTGTCAGTCTAGCTAAGGGTTTGTTGATTTTGTTGAACTTCTCAAAGAACCAACTTTTGGGTTTGTTGATTCTCTCTATTGTTTTTCTTGTTATTGTTGTTCTCAATTTCATTTATTTCTGCTCTGATCTTTATTATTTATTTCCTTCATCTAGGTTTGGGATTAGTTTGCTGTTCTTTTTCTAATTCTTCCAGGGGTGCAGTTTGATGTTCAATTTTAGCTATTTATTCTTTTTTAATGTAAGCACTGAGGGCTATAAATTTCCCTCTCAGCACTGCTTTACAGTATCTCATAGATTTTGATATGATGTGTACTCATTTTCTTTTTTCTCAAGATATTTGTTGAATTCTCTTGCAATTTCTTCTTTGACCCATGGGTTATATAAGAGTGTGTTGTTTAATCTCCAAATATTTATGAATGTTCCCTTTTTCCATCCATTATTGTTTTCCAGCTTCATTCCATTATGGTCAGAGAAAGTGTTTTGTATAATTTCAAT